>JAJONR010003374.1:0-83072 GCA_029582245.1 Solanum etuberosum | reverse complement strand
CCCCCCCCCCCCCCCCCCCCCCCCCCCCCCCCCCCCCCCCCCCCCCCCCCCGATGTAGCTTCTCTTTTAAGAATATAGGTCGCCATTTGGTTCTAAGATGTAGATACTGAAAAAATAGTGTAAATCGTTATTCCATCGTATGTGCAATATTCAAGCATTCTGCAGCCAAAAAGAAAGCTTTGAGTCCTAAAGGAAGCTTCCCTCCAGATTGGTAAATTGTATGTTCGTAGCTGTTACTTGTTCCAATACAAAAATGCAGGTCATGCTCTATGCTGGAGCTGAATCAACCAATATCATAAGTTGAGCCAAATTTTATAAACAAGAGACAAAAGCTAAAAGAGTAAATCTACTAGAAAGAGCCAGCAGGCACTAGTAATATACACACTTCAAGGAGACATCTTACCTCAACTGTGCTCCTCCCTTCTCGAGCATTGTAATTGACATTAGCATTCACAACTTGCTAAGGAAAGAAGCAAGGAGAAAAAACAAGTCAAGAGAAAAAGTAGAAAAGGTCATTTTGAGGGAGAAATATTTCAAAAGAGAAGTAAAGAGGGGATGCTAGGGGAATGAATAGCGAGATGAACAGCCTGGCTTTTACAATGAATACCTGCTTATCTGGGAATACTCCAATTACTCTTGCAATATACCGTTTCTGCACTACCCCTGATTCTATCTGAAAAAAGCAAGGTGTGTACTTAATAAGGCTTTAGAAACAGCTATTCAGTTAACAACTTAACATAAGATAGGACACAGACCAGCCTAGGGGAATCGAAGGATGGAATCAAGCAAAATATTGGTTTACTGGATGGAAATATGGATTTCTGAATCTGAAATACATTACTTTAACTTTACAAGTTCTTACAGACTCTTCAACCCCAACCATTTCAAAGATCAATTTTGTAGCAAATGAAGAAATCACTAGATACTCTTCTGAAATAACTGGAATTTTGTAGCAAAATATCCAGGCCGCGCAATTATCACCGTATAACTGGAATTGGGTTAATATTAACCTGAACCGGTTCTACTTGCAGAAGTGCAGTGAAGTTTAGCAGCTGAGACATATAACAAGAATAGGAGAAGAAAACAAATTCAAGAAATGTCACCAAAAAATCCTACAAGTAACTCAAAGGTACTTCTCTCAAGCAATGCACTTGAACCTCATAAAGGGTCATATGAAATTGGGTGCAAAATATATGTATAAACCAAGAAACTTCTGACAAAGCTAACTTCAACCCCATAAGAATACTGTATTTCCAATGATGGGAGTTATTCACTGGAATACCTTCAATAACCCAAAATAATCACTAATGATTTATTCAAATAGCTTGAGAAGATTAAAATAACATACCAATCAAAATAGAAGATAGAGATAACGTATCTGACTCTTTTCCTCAGAAGAAAAGATAACCTGTCTAAATCCAAAATCAAAAAGGTATTCCACGTCCTACCCCAGACAGGTTAATAGGTCAAATATCAACTCTATACATCAATTATACACCAGTTGTTTCATGAGCTCAGATATAGATGCTAAAATATCAAACAATAATTTTTAGGAACCTCTGCTGTAGAATTTTAGGAAGCAGACAATAGTCCCCTTGTAATAAAACCAACATCAATTGCAAGATATTCTACCTCTTATTAAGAAAATTTTGGAAGAGCTAACAGTATCCATAAACAAGAATTAGATTAGTTCAACAAGAGTCTCCTGACACAGATAGAAATTTAAGAAATTTGAGTTGGACGAGTGAGGTTTCAAATGCCACACTCCAAATAATACTGCAATATGCTTCCCTATTCATTAGATTTAGAACTAGAAAAAAAGTTCGCTTAATTTCATTTCCTGGATCACAAAGTATGATTGTTAAATCAAGTATTTAGTATGAGTATCATATATGTCAACAATCATTTTCAAAAAATTTGACAGGAACTATTATAACACCTCCTCAACAGGAAATTGCGCACACAGCTGTTGGAGTTTTACTAAATCTGGTTATATTTGGAGCTTATTTGTCTCACACCGCCAACATGTTGACAAACAGTAAGGAGAAATAGGTGTGGTTAGACAGCAGTGACACAATCAAGATCCATTATCTTTATTGAATCCGTGATCTGTCATTGTGCAATTCATTGCATATAATCGTAAAAACAGAAAATATACCTGTTGCCTGAAGAGGTCAGCCCTAGAAGCACTCCTAGCCAAAATAAGTAGTCCTGAGACCAAGCGATCTAGGCGATGAACCGCTAATATAAGAGTCAAGAGAAGACTAGAACAAATTGCTACATTTGATGCAACAAGGAAAAATACTCGATGACATTATGAACAGGACAAAAAAACTATGCCCTGCTGCTGCTAGTGAAACAGAGGATACGAAATAAAGGTGCCAGGCCATACTCGGCTTGTAGTATACCAACGACCGTATTCTTGCGGTATTGTCCACATGGATGCACCTACAAATGATAAGGATTGCTTACATTATACATATGGATGGTGAAGCAAGGCAAAAACAATAATATCATCAAAAATGAGTTAGCCATCCAATGCAAACATGAATACTAGATCATTGAAAGGTTATGACATAGTAAGAATCTATTTAATCTACAACCTTCAGTACTCCAAAGGAACAGATCGCAAGCATGCAATCAAGTGGCAAAAGTGAAATGTGATGCAGCATGTAAATGGAGAATGGAGATAAGTGTCAACTCTGAAACAAAAGTTAAGTACTAGGTCTTTGAAATATTGGAGGCAATAGAAGAACATTTCCACATGGATGCACCTATATGTGAGAAGATGTTCACATTATTTACATGAATGGTGAAACAGGGGAACAAGAGCAATTAGATGATGAAATGCCAGTTCAAACATGAGTTACGCGTCCAAGATATAAGATTTTAAAAAGTTGTGGCATTGCACAACTACCTCTTAAACTACAATGTTCTCTACATCTTCTAAGGGCCAACAAACATAAGCAGGTGTTTGAGTGTCAACACAATTAATAGTGGCTTTCAGGACCCAGGTCCTTTAGTAACAGAAGATCGCCTTTTTTCCTTTTGACTTACTGATCAATATTTTTAAAAAACACCTTTTCTCCTAATTCTTACTATCTTCTGGTGAGGGTTCAAACATAGTAGATTCATTAGTCATCTTGATAAAAAGAAATTTTGAGTTATGCAACCATGGGAAATACACGAGAATTAGACAAAGAATCAGCGAATCAAACTGCAAAAAAGAGAAAAGGAAAAATAGAAATATAATAATAGTGAGTATAGGAGCATGGTTATGCACTTTACTTTATCTGAAATAAAAGAGCTTAACGTGAGTTGAACCATTGATAACAGGAGCTTTCCTATGTTCTTTAGGTCAATATTGTAATATCAGATCTAAACACAAAACTATATCATAATTTATGTCAACTTATTCAAAACAGAAAAAAAGAAATGTTCAAGTTACAAGTTTGAAAAAAAGAAAAAAAAAAAGGTCCATAAGTGTTGCATGCTAGATTCACAGTATGCCAGCTAATTGTTCCACTTTAGTTTCAGGATTGATGGATTCTTAAGTGTGCTTGAGTAATGGCCTGATGGATCCAGTGATTGTACTATATTATCTGTCCACTCAAGGTGACCACAGTTATAGCATCAGCAGGGGCAGAGTGTCTCAAAAATTCACCTAATATATACAAATTATTCTGAGCATCAGTAAGTATTGGTTCTTTTCAAAGTTTCAAATGTTCTTAAGTCTTAACATATTCCAAGCAATCTTAACATATCACTTTCTCAAGAAACAAAGATATAACGAGAGAATCATTATTAGCTTACAGGAACAGAAGCAGGCTTGCAAACTGTCAGCACATCTGGCTCTTCACATAGTATTTCGACATCCCACGACATCACTGGTGGTTCATGCCTACAGCCTTCTGTTAGTCATGTTCTCATAATTGCATAACAGAACAGAATTAGGAAATATCAAAGCAGATCTGAGTCTAAGATCTATCATTTACGTGTTAAATTAAGAAAACCAAAATCTATTAAAGGATTGAACACAGAAGAAACCAACCAGAAGGATAGTATTGATAAACAAATTGTCTGAGGCCAGAACTTGAACAGTACGAACCTGTGCAGGAAATGGCTAATTTTTTGTGATGACTGAACTACATATGAAACAGACACCTTTTGTCCATCAACTTGTATACGTCCAGACTTAACGGCAGATTCCTAGCATAAGTCAAAACCTTCAAATTCAGCTATACACAGAATTCGACGATCCATTAGCTATATAAATGACCAAAATGTGCTCGACGAGCAAGGTAAGCTGTAAATATATGCTATTATCACTCAGATAATTCGACTTCACACAATTTCTTATTCAAAAACTACAATCACAGTGCAGCCTACTAGAAATGTAACATATATCAAACAATTACTTATAATTGCAACCATTCAAGTACCACAGACACATGCATATTCAACAGACACACGAAATGCAACAATTAGCACCAACATACATAGTAATCACGAGGTCTTCCTTTAAATTCATCAGAGAAGAGATCAACAATTGTCTTTCCAGCCCACCTATTCTTCACCTGAAAAATCAATTTGAATTCAAATACAGGGTTTAATTAGGGTTTTGACAAATTCATTAAGACAGTGACAAAATCAATCAGTAAGAGAGAGCAGCAGTCGTACATGAGAGATGAATTCGAAGTAGTAAGGCTTAACATAGCGTATTCCTGCACAAGTAAAGCAGAAAAAAGGTATAAAAGTTTGTTGCAGAAAAAAGACAGCGTAAAGTGCGAACTGAAGAGAAAAAAAGTTACCATTACGGAAGATGTAGTCATGGCGTTCCGGTGGGTTGGCCGGAGTTTGCCACACAATCTCCATATCCTCTCGCTTCCTCTTCGTATTCATGTTCATGTGAACGGTAACCTCCCAAATTTTATTACTGCGAAAATCAATCAAAATTTTGTACTCGTAGTATTTTTCTATTTTGATACCAGTGTCCATTTTTTCACTTTTTGGTAATTCATTTATTATAAGAGTTTCGTAATCTTAATAAAATAAAATAATTAATTAACTCAAAATATAAACTACTAAATGATTTTTGAATATTTATAAGAGGTAGTATTTATACACATAATTATATAGAACTACACTTCAAATTGTTAATTAATCATCAAAAATAGCTTATACTATTTTTAAAATAACAAAATTACTTAAAAATAACTTGAAAACATTTTAAATTTTTATAAAGATTAATCAGAAGACACGTATAAAATAAAATCTAACTCATTAATTTTATGAAATTGCAAATGTAAATATTTGTAAATGATAAGACTAACCGTTAATTGAGGAAAGCAGAACTTGAAATATACAATTTATTTTAAAAAAATTAACAGAAATGTACAGCCATAAAAGGTCGACATAATGATCACTGCGCCGATGTTTCATTGCTAGTCAATTACAGTATCTTTTTTTTTATTTTAAAAGTTTCTTAAAAAACAAGAATTCCCCATTGAGGTATTCGAGAAATTTAATATATATTAAAAAAGAATTATTAATTAATTGTGAAAGTCAATTATTTTCATCTTTAATAGGAAAGTGCGGAAAAAATCAAAAGGAAGTATCTTAGTTAGAGCCTAGGGGCAATGGAGTGGGACGAGTGCAGTGAGGTGCGGGGTCAAAATCTTAATTTTTTTAAATCATGTTGGTGCGAGTCTCCTCCCTTTTTGTATTCTACTGCTTTGATGAATTTTTCTGTTGCAAAAATTATTAGGTGAAAAGTTTTAAATTTTAGAGAAGATATTGTCTTTTAAAAAAGAAAATTTAAAATCCAATAATACGCAAAAGATTGTTTGATAAGGCCAAATTAGTAGATTTAATAAGTATTTATGGTCCTAAGATGATGAAAAAATCATATATTTAAAGTCCTAATGTGACAAAACAGAGATCACAAAGAAAGAACATCAACTTTGCTTTCAACATCAACGTGCAAAATTCACTTTTGCCTTTTAATTTGTTCAAGTAAAACCATAAATATCTCTCGTTAGTTTAATAAATTTCATGATATTCTAATAATTTAGTATATACTTTCAAATTTGATAGCCCACATTGGTCTGTAACGTTGGCCAAAAATTTAATAACAATATAACTTACTTCATGTATATAGCAGTAATAATTTAAGTGGGCATGATGGAGCGGATTTTTACGAAATAAGGTAAATTAAAAATAGAAAAAATGAAATATAAGGACAGATTGAGAATTTTGTGGGTTGAACTAAATTCGCCTCGCACCTGCACCTGCACCGGTACCGCACCGCTCTATTCATCCCTAATCTTAGTCAAATAGAAGATTTTTATGGGAATTTAATTCACGACTTTAATCTTAAGTTAGATTGAATTATAGCTCTTGAACGAAATCAAAACATTCAATAGTGTTTTGTAGTGTTTATGCGAATAAAGTAGTCTTGTTTTTTTATTTTTTATTCGGTGTTCGATATTCACACTGAAGCTTGACTATTTTGAATTCGTGTTGCATAGGACCCTATTTGAGGGGAAGCGCTTCTATAAAAAAAAATTCATATCAAAGACTTGATTCAAGACCTCTAATTAAGAAAATAGTCGTTTTGTGGTTATTTTAGGAAAAAATAGCTAATTTTTCAATTTAAGTGATTTAATTTTATTGGACATAAATTTTAAGAAATATAGGAAGATTTTTAAATTTTATGGTCATAGGGGTAGTTTGGTGTGATGAATAAAAATAATAATTTTAGAATAAGTTTTTAGCAACCTTCAATTGTTTGTTTGGCTACAAAGTTTGGGATAATTTATCCCAGAATTAATAATTATGACTGGGATAAGTTATCCTTACTTGTGGGTAGAATATTAATCTCGAAATAATTTGTCCCGAAATAAAAATGTAAAATAACAAAAGTACCCTTTAAACTCTATTTTATAAACAAACAACTTATTCTTAAAGGATATTTTTGTAAACAACCAACTTATTCTTAGAAATTATGTCATACATATTTGACAAACCAAACAACCAATTAAAAGTAATTTCAACGTAACTAATCCTATCATAATGAATCTCAACATAACTTATTCCGTCATAACTAATCTCAACATAACTTATCTTCAAACCAAACTTCTCCTTAAGTTAAAATTGTAGTAGTTCTTAAGAGGCGAAATACATGGACAATTCCTTTAACTTGTTCTCAATTTATTTTGGCACTCTATCTCCACTTTATTCCATTTTGAACCTTCGTTCTCATTTTTCATGTACCATTTAAACACAAACTACTAGTAATTTTCATGATTTCTTTATTTTTATTATGCTCTTCAACTGTAGTTTGCATTTTATCGATGTTCATTTGTTAATTTTTGTAAAAATAAAAATTGATGGACGAATATTATTTAAAAATAAAAAATAAAACAATTTGAGAGTTTCTCTGTATTTTTGCGTGAAAAATAATTGATGAAATTGCGTTGGTTTTTTTTCTTAAAAAAATTACTAACAATCCACCAGAATCTGTCCAGTTTTAGCCATTTTGTAATACTAGTGTTTTTAGTAATGAACGAGAGTCCTTTTTTTTTACCCATATTGAATTGAATTAAAAATTTAAAAGCAAATATTTAATGTAGATAGTTAGAATGATATGAAAAAAACAAAAAAAAAAAACGTAATATTATTTAATTTTATTAAATATTTAAATGTTACGTGAAAAACATTTCGCACGTGTTGATAAATACAAATTTTGTGTGAAACGTTCACTTCTTTACTTATTCTTTTAATTTAATAATGTTCTAATCTCTTTGTCGTCTTCATCGGTAAAACAATCACCTACGGTAAAAAAAATCACCATAATTCTACAATTAAAAAGGGGGAAATAAAAAGCAGGAAAATAACTAAAGAAAAAAAGAGCGTAAGAAATAACTTTAATTTTAAGAAATAGTCAAAAATAAATTTCCTCTTTTTTTTTTTTGTTCCTCAACACACACTCAATATGTCAGGCAAAAAAAAACATAGTAATATTAATTAGAGTTGATTAGGAATGATAAGACCTCTACAAAGTATAAATATTTTTCTTGAAAATAAGGTAAATTACATATTATCTCTTTCTTATACAAGCATACATGAAGGATCACTATAAGGTAATGTCATAACTTACACATTAAATATTTGGAGATTATATGAGAAAACACATCAGAGTTGATACTAATATTAAACATTGAAATTGTGGAAATAAAAGAAATGAGAGTATAGAACTTATACGAATTTTGAAAACAATGCAATGAAAACATAGGGAAAAAGCCAATTTTTTTATTTTACTTTGATGGTAAAAGAGAGTTGCTTATAACAATTTTATTTGTTTCGATATTTTTTTTTATCTTTTATAGCAATTAACGATTATATATCTATAACTCTGGAGAATAATTCATATAATAATAAAAGTACATTTATTGTTGACTTTCGAAAGAAGAGTAAGGAATGGGGAGAGCGAAAATTTTATTTGGCTATCATAGATTAAAAAATTATCCAATTTTTTTTGAAATATTATAAAAGGATAAATAGGACTAATAGGATTAATAATACGTCAAACAAAGTACTCTAGACTATCATCATGCCTATTCTATCAAAAATCAAAACAATGTTCAACTATTTACTAACTTTTTATTTAATATTATGTCTTTGGTAAGCTGAACATACGTTATATTCTTTCTAATCACTTTTTCCTATACTTCTTCGACCTAACTCTATGTACCCACCATATCCAATTGATATTTTCACATCACCTCTTCATATGCACAAACATCGTTTTCCTCATTTTATCCACCACATAAGTAACTCCCATCTTGTTCGGGATGTCTTCATTCTTAGTTTTATCCTCCTAGTATGCCAACACGTCTATTTCAACATTCTTATTTTCACAACTTGCATCTTTTGGACATGAAAGATTTTAACTGATCAATACTCCTCATATAATAAGATCGATTTAATTACCACTTTGTAGAAATTATCTGTAAATATTATATTACACAAATTCAAAATTAGTCGAATTATTGATTGTATTAATACTAATAAAAGAATAGGCTCGTCGATGAGTATAATTGAAGAGGAAAAATTGGGTAGAGGTTGGTCGTAAATCCTAACCACAGCTCTAATTGCCGCGTGGGGAAGTGTATTTAATCAGGGTTAAGCATGCTGCTGCAGCAATGGCATTTAATGACATTTATCTCCTTTCTCTATCTACAAACATTCCGCGAAAAAACTCCAGATTCCCTTTATTCATTCTTTCACTCGTAAATTCTCACACACACTCTCTCTCTATACAAATGCATGTTGAGCTTTCACTCTCTACACAGAGGGTGCACGCGTCCGGAACCGACTCTCTTTCTCTCTCTCTGTAGGCCTCTTTAATTTCCACTCTCTCTGTCTGCAGTGTGTGCGGGACGAGCTTGCTCTCTCAACAAAGTACCGTACGTGTATGTTTGTGTGATCATCGAAAACAGGTGAGAAATCTCGACCTTCATTCATATTTACTGCAATTATACATACAGGCTTCCACTGTTTTGGTATTTCTGGCGTTTGTTGAAACTGTGTTGTTTGTCTCATTGAGACTCAGAGAAAAGCTTATTTGCTTTCACTGTTGCTTTTGCAAACTCTGCACATTTTGTCTCTGTTCATTCCACTTTTTTCTTATTTGAATGTGTTCTTAATTAGCTCGGTCTTCTGTACTGTGCATAAGTATATAACTTCGGTTTTCTGTTACTTTCTTCTTCGTGTTGTTCGGCGCTTCTATTGATTTGATGTGTGAGTTTATAGCATTTTTCATTTAACTTCTCAAAAAGTATGTAATGATACATATATATTTGCTTTATGTCAACTCATACTTTTTTAAGTTTATCAAGTCATTTCACGCATCTCTCATATCACTTTTTCCTTTTTCTCTCTGTGATTTCAGTCAAAGACCGAGTCCCAGCTGATTCAACAGTTCTTTTTTGAATCTCTGTGAAAAGTTCCGCCGTCAGCTGGACCGGCGACAGTGAATCGGCTCTCCGTGTGTCGTCGACGTCTCTCTCCTGAAACTTCCTTCCATCACTTGGAATCGAAACATTCATCAGTCAATTTTTGCGAGTTTGCGTCTTTGGGAGGCAGGAGCATATAATATATTTGTTGATTCGATTTCATAATGAGCTCTCAATCATTGAAACGGCGAACCAGAATCGGTTTGACCTCCGCCGTGTTCGCGTTCTTTCTTCTCTTAATCATTGGACCGGAGTTTTTTACAGGTATGTGTGCATTGTATTTACAATGAGAAATAGTTTATCTGAAAAAATCACATGCTGTGCACAGCTGTGGGAGAAAGAGAGAAGAAGAAGAAGATAGTTATGTATGGTGTCGGTTTTCAATGAATGAGATTGCATTTATTTGTTTGTTAGGTCTGCTTGTTCTATGGTTTATTATTAGCACACGAGGATCTTTCCATTATTTATTTGATTAGTTAGCTTTTTCATCCCCTTTTTAACTACAAAATTGTGTTCATTAAATTCTGTAGACGGCTACAGCTTTTGATTTCCATCCATCTATAGATTTTTTTCTTTAATGCTTCATAAATCGACTTTGATTTCAGGCAGACTTATTGGTCCCAATTTCATGGCGGAAGCAAATTCAGCCGTCACTGGAAACACAAATGTTGGTCCTCATCGCAAGCTTCTTAATCAAGGTTAGTCCAAAAAAAATTCAGTTGTATAACTCGACAAAGAAAAACGATTTGAAAATTATTTTTTGCTCTACGAAATCCCCCTTTTTTGCTTTAAGGTACGGCCCTAGACAGCCCAGCAGCAGGCAGGCAGGCAGCCTCCTGTTTACTGTACAATTTTTTGCTTTGTAGGTGGCGCACGTCAGTTTTTGTTTTCTCATGTCTATTGGTCATATACCCACAATACCAATATTTGTCATAGTAACCCATAAGTTGAGGAAAAGGTTTAAACTAATTGAAAGGGCAAAAAGAAGAAGAGGACAAAATATATAAATGCATATTTACTCGTTTAGTTTCTGCTCTGGTTACATTGTATTACTTTGCATGCAATTTTTCATAATCTGGGAAACTGCTACTGCAACTTCAGTATTTTTCTATTTTTCTGCTTATTAGTCTATGTCTCGTGCCAGATATGTAATATCACTTTCCAAACGATTCTTTTGACTTTAGAAAGTTGAAACAATTCTATGCAGTCTGCATTTATTTTATCTAATAAACAGAAAAGAGTAAAATAAAATTGTAGCTAGTGTTTCCAATTTGTATGGTATTAAAAGAATATTTGGCATCTCTTGTCTTCTATCACTGCTCTACAAATTTGATCATAATGGTGTATTTGCTCTGTGCTTCACGTGCACATTGCTGTCCTCCCATTAAAGATACTTGAAGGAAACATAATTTAAACGCCCCAATTCCCTAGCTGATTATTCCGTCCCTTTCGATTTAGGCCAAAATAGTCTGATTATATTTAGCTATTGTAATAGATAACATTACCTTATTTTTCAGGTCTCTCATTTGAAAAGGCATATACGTGTAGATATTTCTTAGATGACCATATAAAGAATATTTAATCCATGTCCGAAAACTTGAACTCATACCAGCAATATTATTTATTGCACCCATCAATGCTCAAGTTCCTGGGTCAAACCCGACCCCAACATTTGATAGGAAAAAAGGAAACAAGCAACTACTTGGAAAAGGACAAAGGATAGGTGGTGTTTGAATTTTTTGGTTAGTTTTTGACATTATGTGCAATTGCCTTTTGGTGCAGGGAATGAAGTGGAAACAAACCGGATATGGGGTGACAAATGTTCAAAATCTGATATTGTGATAAATCAGGGACCCACAGCACCTCTACCCAGTGGGATACCCACGTACACAGTGGAGATTATGAACGTCTGTGTCTCTGGCTGTGACATCTCCGGCATCCATCTCAGCTGTGGTTGGTTCAGCTCTGCTCGTCTTATTAACCCTCGCATATTCAAGCGCCTACATTTTGATGATTGTCTCGTCAACGATGGGAAGCTTCTTATTAATGGCCATACTATATCCTTCCAATATGCCAACACTTTCCGTTACCCACTCTCTGTTTCCTCTGTTGTCTGCTGAGGGGTCTAAAAAGCATACACTTAACACTAGTTTTTAAAAAAAAACACCAAAACATTGATTTAATAGAAGCTAGATATAGCAGCCTTTAGGAGAAGCATTTCCAATAGCTCTTTTTCTTTTGGGCTTTTATAGATTGAGAACACCGCCTACTAGCTCCTCCTCGATTTGTCTCTTTTACTTCGCGTCTATTTGGAAGGACGTGGAGATGCAGACTAACGGATGAGTGTTTGCTGCCGAAAAAGTAAGAAAATTCTAGAGATCTACTTGTTTTGAAGGGTGTGACTTTTTGTTCATATCAGAGTGACTTAACTGAGGAAAGAAAGCTAAATCAGCTGTAATTTTTGGGTTTTGAATATAAAGTATACAACTATTCTCGAGTGTTGTTTCTCTTTATTTGGATCGGTGTACATGCTCAGAATGATTGTTGTTGAATCTCGTTTTGAATTCTTTGATATAACATCTTATTACTATGGATTTCGACCAAGTCAATTATTCATTTAACAAGTCTTAATATTGACCCTGTCACTTAATTCATTGTTGATCAACTTGGCATTTCCATAATTCCAAACTATAGATTTGGGTCAGTGGCAACTTTTAAATATTCCAACATAAGAATTATCATATTGTTCAAACGTTTTTCGTAGCTTCTTCTAGAAAATTTTGGATCACTGTTAAACTTCAAAAAATGTGAAAAGAAAAATTGGTCTCATTCGAACTGGAGTACGAGAAACGATTTACATCTAACAAGTATTTGGAGGCTTATAGACGAATTGATGAACAAACCAAAAATTAAAGCCATCACGTAGTAACAATTGTACTACGGTTTTCAACTATTTAGAAGTGTGTTTATTACAACAAATTTCGAAGTTCTCTTTTAAGTTGAAAAAATTGATAAATGCCGCTTTCTCTGCGTAATTTCAAATCAGTTGAAGTAAAGAATAGGTATTAATACCAACCAAGATTGCGGTGGTAATGGTAAATACTCTTTCATCCTTAACCAAGATGTCTCGAGTTTGAGGCGCCTTTTGGGTACGGAGTGTTTTACCCTGTGGGACTTCCCGGCGCGAATCCGAATTTAGTCCGTAGCGGGTGAGAAAAAAAAGAATGTACCAACTGTTACGGACAAAAGAATGTTACCTAATTGATCATAAATACTGGACATCCAGCACACAACTACAACATAATAGAACAATAGAACTCCAAAAAGAAGGTAAATTTACATCACAAAGAAACGATTGCAATCTTTTGAACAGGACAAACAAATGGGTAACCCTACAACATGAATTTCTTCTTCCTAAAATAACACAAATTACTTTAAAACTAGGATTGAAGTACACTTATTTAATTCTCGAAAAATGCAAAAGTGACAGTTCAAGTAAAAGATCGAAGAATATAGAACTACGTCCGATTCAAGAACATTATTTTATCCTAAAATGCATCAAAGAAGAAACGACAGCGATGGGCAGGATAGGTCAGGGACTTGTGCAGCAATTACTAGTAAAATTATCACTGCAAAGTTGTTGGATAAGAATAAAGAATGTCACCAGCATCTCCATCAAATTAGAGGACAATAAATCTTGTCATTTTCTAGAATATTTACAATACAGTGGCACATCATCCTGAGAAAAAAATTTGGCATTGATATTTCTCCTAACCTTGCAAGGCAACGGAAAATGTCAATTCTAGCACACCTCAAAGCTAAGAAGATGAGAGGCTTCAGGTTCTAAAGATAATAGGGAATCGAGGTTCACTCTAAAACCACCCTACTAGACGAGACAACCGAACCTTGGAGAAGAAATGAGCAATGCCTGTGTGCCCGGAGCTCAAGAGCAGTGGAAACACAATTAGGTTAAAACCACTGCACCAAAGTAACGTTCCTACGATATTTGGTGCTATGGCTCACTCATAATATATACAGCATGGACAACCAAGAGAGACCGAGTTCCCTAGATGATTTAAACTACCTATGATTGACAGACCTTGTCTTCTCCAGAACCTGCACCTTGTCAAGAAGCTCTTGTATAGTATTTGATGCATCCTGAAATCGAGTCAAGAAAATCAATTGACTATTCACTTCCTAAAAGGAAGTTGCAAAAAGTTGAGTAAAGAAGTTCACCTTCAACTTCTTTCTCAAGTTCTCCTCCTCCATATCACGGCGTTGTCTCTCCTCCGTGAATATGTCTATTAAACTTTCTTGCTCCTTGTTAAGTTCCTCTATTTTTCTAGTCGACTCCTGCAGCTGAACATGGAGCAGAAGTATTTCAGTTTCTTTAAAGAACCCATCAAAATCTAGTCTAACAGAGTTTCACCATTACTATTACAAAAATAAACTGTAGATAGATTCAATAGCAGGAACCACAGAAAGGTCCAAGGACCTTGAGGTCATGTTTTCAGTTCCCAGAATGAAGAAAAAGGAACATGAACAATTAGTACTTCATATCCACCTATAAAGCTTTCATGCACAGAAATGCGGCTAGATTGGGGAACAGTAAACATCACAATCTCATCTAACCTGAGCTTCAAGTGATTTGGATCTCTCTCTTTCAAGTTGTAAATCACGTAACAGATCACCTAAAATCTCTTCCTCTTTCCTCCGCAACCTGTTGAATAAATAAACATTTTGATAGCTCATATGAACCTAAAATGCTACAAAATAGCTTAACAATAATGCGAAGGTTGCAGAGCAAGCACCTTTCTTTAAGCTCACGATTCTCTGCTTTTAACTGCTCTAGAGACTCCGTGAGGTTATCTGGCAGCATGCCCTCATTCTCATCAGCATCTCCCTATTGGGCCAAACAACAAATTTATCAATTCCACTATCTGCTCCAACTCTCCATGAAATAAATTCTATTGAAGAGCAATTTTTCCCAATGAGAACCTTCAAAAGTTGATGAGCGCAATTAGGTGCGCAAAATTTTGGGCCATACCAATCCCCCTCCCTACCCAAAAAAGCACCGACTGTGTTCAGTGAGAGTCCATGGTAATGAATGTTAGAATCTCCTGTAGCTTCAAAATTTTCATCAAGACATACATGAACATACCTTCTAAAAGAGCACACTGGCTACAAGTGCAGCAATTTAACATGATACTCTGGCATATATCGCTAATTGGAGATATTCTATTATTAAGGATCCTAACCCTTTCCAAAAAATAAGACATCCAGAAGAAGATTTGGAGGTTAAAGGGCACATAGATCTGAAATAACCTTTGATCTTGAACTTCTAGTAACTCGCTTGAGGCTTCCACCAGGAGAACATACTTGCTCAGCAACTCTTTGTCCAAAGCCTGGCGGTGAATGCATAACCCGAGAGCCATCTTTTCCATTAGTATGCTTCTGATGTCCACCTGGTTGATTCTTTGGAAGGACAACTTGGACATTATCATCGCTGTCATCTTCGGCAGAAGTTGATGGCTCCAAAGAACTTGGTATGTTTCTAGATCTTCTGGTTTTGCCATCATGCTTGCCATTAAGATGCCCAACACCATTGCTCTTCTCAGATGACTTTCCGGAACTATTATGTTTCGATTGAGATGCTGAAGGAGGATAATCAGGAGAATTCTCTGTTTAAAAACATAATTATATACTTATCAATTATAATAAGAAACAAGATATAATCAGCAGGCAAGATCACCTTCTTGAGCTGAGTTATTAAAAAAGTAAGCAAATCAAGAAAAAACAATAAACCTTATTAACAAAAGTAATATCTTCTTTGAAAATAGAGATTACTGTGAAATATATGAAGTTATGAACACAAGTCCCCAGACAGAGAGTCAAACCTTACTAAAGGTTGTGTAAAGCATTGATGAAGGATAAAAAAATAAGATAAAAAAAGAAAACCTAGGATACCTCGTGCAATAGCTTTCTTATTCCGCCTAGGAGCATACCCAATTTTGTGACAAAGAGTTGACCTGGAAAAGAAATTAGGAGTACACTAAGTACATGTAACTCTGGAAAAGCACAACACGGAGATGAAACAGAACACACCAGTAAGTTTTCTGCATCTGCACTAATCGTGCTTCAAGTCTTGAAAGAACTGTCGTACGCTCAAACCCTTGCTTGTCATGTGCTGGTTCAACAAAATTGGCTTCCAATACACCTGACATCAAATATTGCAAAACAATAAGCACTTTAAACAGGCAAGCTATAAAAGATGACTTTTAAGATAAAAGAGCAGACCTATAACTCCACGCCCGTCACTTCCAGGAGCATGCCAAAGCCTCCAAAATGGCTGACAACAGAAGGAAACTTTAGTACAGATCACTAGATCACAAAATGGAGAATGTTCGGCCATGCAAAGGCTCCAATCTATGCATCTCTTACTGACAATAGGGAAAGTCTACATAAACTCACATACACCATATGTTAACAAAGTTGGGAGTACAAGGATGAGAAAATTTTTCTTTTTGGATTAGCAGATGGCAGATTGGGGAGAACAACGAAATTATTTCACTGCAGGATAAGGTAAAACATCTAGCGCATGTCTCATTCCCATGTTTTTTTGCTAATATGGTTCATTACTCTAGTTTTCAGGGTAATCTTTATAATACAGATACAAAATGTTGCCTTCTCAAATAAAAGAAAAAAGAAAGGTAAATGTCTCATAAAAATAGATCTGATATACAAATCCCCTAGTACACAAAGGTACTGGGGAAAGCATTCCACCACATAATCAAGAAGATATCAGCAACCTACAGCGATCATCACTGTTTACTAAAACAATTGCACTTCAGAAAAAAGACAAACCTTAATGAGTCTATTTTTGTGATACACATTAAACCCTTGAACATCAATATGGGATTTAGCATCCTTTACAAACCCAATTTTCACAGTAGCCACCATCTACAAGCATCAAAATGAAAATGAATGAGAAAAAGATTGATCACTGAAAGAAAATCCAAATCAAGTTTGCCTTCAAAGACATATTACATTGGAATCTTTGGGTACTCCATCCGCGCCAGGCATAGGGCGATACGTGACCTCTTGGGTCATCATCATATCATTTACTATGTTATGGTGCTCAACATCTTTACCCCGCAGAATTATCCGAAAGCCAGGAGCAACTCTTAGGTATAGAATTGATGCATAGCTCTGAAAATCCAAGAATACACGTGATAAAAACGAAATTACTTTCTAAGAAGAATCATATACGTATTCTGTGAATATAACAAACATCAAACGCACATAGCACTAGAGAAAAGACAGAGCTACAGGAATTCCAATCAAATTATATGCAAAACCATGTATTGAACTGAACCAAACAAGGGCTAAAGAAAGAGTAGGTACATAAGCAAAGAATAGTACAACAACATACCCAGGGTAGTACCACAATGTGGGGTATGGGGAGCGTAGAGCAGTGGCGGAGCCAGAATTTCGACTAAGGGGTGTCAACATATAAGGAAGTAAAATCATGTAGAAGCCAAGGAGTGTCAATATGTGATTTATGTACATACAAAAATATTTTTACCAAGCTACACAGTATAATTTCTGACAAAGGGGTGTCGATCGACACCCCTCAAGTATATGTGGTTCCGCCACTGGCGTAGAGTGTAAGCAGACCTTAACTCTACCTCAGAGGTAGGGAGGCTGCTGTTTCCAATAGACCCTCAGCTCACATAGGCGAAGAATAGAAGAGGAAACAAATCAGCTATTAAAAATCAAATAGGCTAGTTAACTAATAAGAACACAGTAATATTAACACAAAAATACACCCTTATTTTAGTATTATCTCTTTTGTTTCAACATCTTCATAATTGTAAAGATGGTAACATTCCTGTTGAGCTTTAGAAGCAAAATATCAAACAAAGAAAAAAAATATTCAGACATCCACACCTCTTAAGTGGATTGTCTCATGTTCTCACACTTTGCCAACACCATTACAGTGGAGAAAAGATGGAAGAAGAGAATAAAAACAATATACATTTATGACCAGGTTGTCTCAGAATTCTCTGAATCAAGCATTTAATAACCAAGTTAGCTCCAAAACTTGTCTTTCCCTTCACAACACACAGGGAAAATTGTTGACAAAGACCCCTATGTACATTTTGCAACTGATCCTCATAGGAAAAGACCCAACATTAGGAAATAGACCAAAATCATTTAAACTATGCATTACATAAATTGAGAGAAACTGATTCATTTCACTCCAATTTCATCACATAATTCCAATAAATCAATTCATCAAGCAACTCGTATCTCTTGGATAAAACACTATTCAGATAATCTGAAAATTCTACAAGTGTAATTAGAGCATATTTTGCTGGTTAAGAATTGCATCTCTCTTATTCTGATGGGCAAATAAAATTAAGTACTTGCACTTAATCTCTAAACTTGAAAATAATTGGTCAACTTTCTACTAAGAGTATACAACAACAAACCCAGTGTAATCCCACAGATGGGTCTGGAGGAGGGTAGAGTGTACGTAGACCTTACCCTTACGTTGAAAAGGAGGCTGTTTCTGGTTGTATGAACGATGAAAAGGAGGCTGTTTCTGGTTGTATGAACGATGAAAAGGAGGCAGCAGCAACAAGCAGAGTTCTACTAAAGAATATACAAGGAAAAAATTGGTCTACAACTACTTATGATCAAATGTTAGGATGATGAACTTGCAACCAAGACACACTTGGAATGCTTAGGATTGACGATAGTCACTAGCCGCTCTTGATGTAGATCAATATGGGCAAAGGCAAATGCCCACTTGATAACTACAACTGCTCCTTGGTTCCAGAAGCATACAAACCTCCACAATCCAAGCAGGGACTTAGAACTGCTGCAAATAAAACCTATATATTTTTTTTGGAAACTACTTGCCCAACTAGCCTGCGACATTTTTTAGTTAGAGATAAATTTAAGTGCCCTTCATTTGGATTTAAGAGTCGAGGAACTAATCAATTTCATCACAGAACCTCCACAGTAACATGAAATCCAAGTAACCTGGTGACGTGTAACAAAAATGCTCCCACTAACACATGGCAGAACAATTATTACTTACCCTTAGTGAATGTCTATATGTCAAGAAATGCCGGGAGTTTGGATACTGTTTGGCCATCTGTATGCTCCTCTCATCACGGTTGACTCCTCTTATTTGAATATCCTGAAGGAGAGAATGAAAGAAGCATGTCACTCGAAAACCACGAATCATGTGACAGCACATTAAGTAAAGCAGAAAAACAAGTAACAAGTAAAGAATATCAAAGGGTTTGGTTACATGTGGATCAGCATCAAAATCTAGCTCGAGTAGTCCTTGGTCATCCTCCCACAAATTGTACACTATAATCCGAGTGCCTTGACCTTTCATCGGATTAAACTGCAGCATGTATAGAAAAAAATTGAATGATTAGCAGATACACCACATCCAAAACTGAACGACGGAGTAACATAGAAACAAAATTGACAAGGCAATATCATGTAAACCCAAGTATTGAACTTTATAAGTGTGCGCCAAAAGGGTTCATTAATTTCAACCTCGACAGGCCATGGACTGGAAACAGGAGCTACAATGGGCACATGCTCAAGGTAAGAATACGATTGCTGAAGTTCATTGAATAGTGCTGGCTGGAAGCATATACTATATATGACAGGGGAGGAATACACAGAAAAGATTCACAATAGGGTTGCACACTGGCTGGGCCAAGGTTAACAATGGAGAGCTAGATTTATTAAGCTAAATTTAAAGTTATGAGAGCTGAATTAAATTTGGGGGCGAGTCTATGTTCTATTTAATACTGGAATCAGGGTTACACACCCTTGAGCAAATCTTTCCAACTGTGCACTTAGTAATTTAAATTACTCATATGACAGCTTATATCTTCTCATTGCTCCTGTACAAGATCTTTCATGATAGTTTAACAATCCTGGAAGGAATTAAAATACTACTCCATTTTTGGGAGGTTGTAGGAGGGGGAATGATTTTGAAAATTTACCTGTCTAAGAAGATCAGCTTCACTTGAAAAAGGGGACCACTCAATTATGGTTTCAAGATTTTTATCCCAGTCACCAGGAGATGATCGTATTATCTTGTCCCACCCTTCTCTTTTTTCGTAGTCAAGCTGTCACAATAGCAAGAAAACAAACATCAATATAAGAGCTTGTGAACACATCTAAAGTCACGAATATCAAAGAAAGTTCTAAAACATCATTCTCATGAAGGGAATAAGTGATCCCTCTTTCCTAGGACTTATCAATAGAAGTCTAGAGATGAAATGCAAGAACCACTATCAAGGGAAAAAGTAAAATCAGGGCACCATTAGCAAGGCCAGAAACATTTTTATCAAGTTTTCTTAAAAAGCTGTAGCTTAGAGATAAGATAACACAGGCAAAGATGGGAGGAAGAGCGCAAACACTAGTACAAAATCTCCACAAGCAACATTAAGTCCTGATACAGCACACAGCTTGAACAAAATGGAAGGTAGAATGCACATTTGTACAAAGTTTACACCAACAACTGAACTCCATACAAAGCACAGAGTTTGTTTACTTCGTTTAGATATCTAACACGAGAATAGGGGCAAAGAGTTGATTAATTGGGTTTCTAATTAGTGAATCCTAATAGAAGCATTTCAAGATGCACTTTACCTCAGATAGGGACACTAGATCCTCATTTTCACCATAAGATCACAACAACTGTGGATTAAAAACAATGGAAATTTGAAATAATTCAGCATGCCTACCATGGGAACAATGATGTCTTCCATTCCTTTGTCTCGCAAGAATGTGTAGGACAGCAATCCAATGCTCTGTGTGGGGCTGAAATCAAAAGAAAATACAGGGTAAATCATAAGTAGCAGTATCCAACCACCACAAGAATAAAGAGAGAGAAACAAGGGTCGAAAGAAGATGGCTTTGAGGTGTGTAATCACTTTCTTTAAAGAGATATTGTCCGTATACATATTGGGGGAAATACAAACAAATCCCTTCAGGATACAACAAAGCCCTTTGTTTATACATGCAGATTTTTCTTAGGCTACTTCTAGAGAGTCTATATATTATAGAACTTAAGAGATGACTCTCATAAGTGTCATGTTCTTTCATGAACTTTTCATAAGATTCATGTTCTTTCATGAACTTTTCATAAGATTCATGTTCTTTCATGAACAGATGACTTTTCATAACAGTTATGTTCTTTCATGAACAGATGTGTGTTCAATTTAAGACCTCTATATATTACAAAATATCCAACAATCAAATAATCACAAATACAAGAGTGGGAGACTGCACAAGAGCCTGAGGAAGTTGAGATCAGACGTCACTAACTTACAGAAATAAAAGGGAACTTAGGAAGGAATCTCCGGTGCAAGGAACCAATCGAAAGGCCTTGCACTCGCAACTCACATGCCAGTTTAGACACCTGGATTCCCCGGTATCATTGGTCTTAACATAAGAGCTAGCTTTAAGTATATGGAAGTGCTATGTTAGTGCTAGGCAAATGTCCCATATCATACAACTCCAGCCACAAACTACTTCCCAATAAACCCAAGCGTTCCCCCAGTTGACAAAATATACTTAAGCAAACCACAGAAAAATCACTCTCTCAATGACATGAAACTAGAAATCGACCAAATCAGACCCAAGTTTGCAATGAGCACATGCATAACCTTCGGGATCCAGTCCCATGTTTTTTTTCCTTTTCCTTTTCCTTTGACAAGAACTGTGAAAGTGATCTGCAACAAATATTTTGAGCAACCACTTTTTTGGAATTGGCAACCAGCTAACTATTACAGGGAACAAAAAATGAACTTGTATGTCATTGATGATGCAAGTAAAAGGTACACCAGCCCTATAAATAGATGCAAGTTTCCCCTCATTTATCCATCCAAGCAACACAGGGAAAGACACAATACATCAATTGCATAGAGAAAATCACTGACAGTACAAGGAAATAGTCTAGGAGGAAAAAATAGAGTGTGAGCGAGACTGTAATAAGGTAAGAAAATCAAAAGAGGATTCCGTCCTTAGAGTGTATAGTGTTTTGAGTACTTTACTCAAGACTACAAAGGTAAAAATCCTTGCTATAGTGAAATCAATCTCTCCTCTCTAGTCGTGGTTTTCCCCTTGGTTTAAAAGGGTATCCATGCAAAAATTCTCGTGTCCTTGTTTCTCACTATATTATCGTTGATTACCATATCAAGCCCATACAACTTTTTATTCCCGCCTTTTGCCCTCAAACTCTTCAAACAAGTGCTCCAATCCTATCGTTTTAGCCGTCGTAACCGTGAGCTGAGTTTCCTTCTTCGTCGCCTTGTACTTCTCCCTATTCTTCCATTTGTCCTCCTGATCTGTGCTTTCCACTAATGTCGCATAAGCAGCCTTCTTGGCTTCCACATCTCCCTGAACCTTCCCATTCCACCACCGTAAACCTCAACCCCCTCCCTCAAGTTGCTTCCTTGATGCATCCACTTACTTTCAGTATACCCGCTGCTTCCTCACCCTAGTGTTATGAAAGGCGCTCGCCTTTCGCCTTTGGCGACAAGGCGAGGCGAGGGGTCATCGCCTATTTCCGGTGAGGCGAGGGGTCATCGCCTATTTCCGGCGAGGTGAGGCGACTTCAGAAAGGCGTGCCATGGCGTCGGAAAGGCGATGTGGTGTGGCGATGCAATAGGCGTTGCCTTTTTTCTTTTTTTTTAAGGTCTGACTTAATAATTAAAAGCCAAAATTAGGGTTTTTTTTTATTATTTTTGCAAACTTGACCTTCGCAAGACGCTCCTTCTCTTCTCCTCAGATTTCGCGATTGTTGCTCCTTCGTGGAGACTTCTCAGGTACGAAATCTTCTCTCTAGTTCTTCTCTTCTTTTCTTCTTCTTCTTCTCTACTCTCTAGTTTCTACTCTGTTTTTTTTTTGGTGGAACTACTCTGTTTTTTTTTGGTGGAACTACTTTGTTTTTCAGTATTGAGAGTTTGAGACTATGCTCTGTTCTGTACTTCTGTGGTAGACTGTAGTGCTCTGCTCACTGGACTGGAATCTGCCTATATTTTAAAAAATAATAATTTAATCCTTCTATAACTATTTCTTCCCTACTTAATTTAGTTTTATACTAATTAATATAGTATTTATTTGTCCATAAATAGTGAATTCAATGGCGTCAGATGCTAACAAAAAGAGGGACATTGCTAATGAATGTTATTGTTATTGAGATTTTGGATATTTATATATCCAATTAAATATTTTAAATTTTTGGTATTAATTGGTGCCTTAATTCAAAAAGGCGAGCGCCTCGCCGCGAGGCAGGCCCTTGTCGCCTTTCGCCGTCCAAAACACTGCCTCACCCCCACCCCAATAGCCACCTCTCCCAAAACTCCTGAGCTTTGGCCTTAGTCAAGCCTCCCCCATTTAATCTTAGGTTGGTCATATAGGGTTCTCTTCGTCCTCTTGATATCCAAATCTACAACTATGAGCTTATGTTGGGTTGTAAGATCCTTGCTCCGGATAACCTTGGAGTCTTTACAAGGACCTCTACCTCCCACTAAGGAGTAGGTAATCTATAAGAGTCCTAGGCACCGTACTATGGTCTCTCACCACCTCAACCAACTCCTCCCACATCATCAAACTGATATATTAATACATGGAAGAAAACGAAATGAACTTGCTAATGGCATTGATGATGCAAGAAAGGGGTATACTAACCCTATAAATAGAGGGCATTCTTCCCTCATTTGTTCATCAAAGATACACAAAGAAAGAGAAGCAATACATAACTTGTAGAGCGAAAGTCACTAACAGTAGGAGAAAAAAATTGTACTGATATTATAGTAAGGTGGAAAAGTCAATAGGTTTCTTTCTTTTGAATGTATAGTAGTCTTCAAACATTTTACTCAAGACTGCAAAGTGTAACAATCTTTGTTATAATGAAATCAATTGGTCCTCTAGAGCGGTGGTTTTTCCCTTAATTTAAGGCGGCTTCCGCTTAAAATTCTCGATGTCCTTGTTTCGCATTTTATTATGGTGCTACATGTCTGTCTATTGCAGTTATAAACTGTGAATATTGTTTTTGTAGGTCATTTTTTCCCAACATAACCCTCCGCTTATTATCTCAATTTTATAAGATTCTTGTTTTATATTTTATTTTATTTGTTTATTATTGGTGGGGGTGTCAGATAGGGGAGTGGATGGAAATCAACATTATGCAGTGGAATTAAAGCTGCGTTGATGGGTCGAAACTACCAACATAACCTCACAAATTTACTTCTCATGTTTTGGCCCCGACCATCCCCCATCACATTTTTACCTGCCCTGCAGAAGGTAGGGTAAAAAGAGATTTTCCTTTTCCCGCTCCGTTACCATAGTTTTTAACCAAGGCAACAATTTCAAAAATATTATCTCATTGTTCCCATACAATCCCTTATAACTGATAACGGGCAGCATGTCATGAACTCTGGCGTCCTACTCTTTGCCAATTAGGAATACCATTAAGGACTGTGTGAGAATCATAAATATTCTGTTCTACAAGTTACTAAGAAAATCATATAATGGTGATCATCCAAGGGATGTATGAAGCTACACATAATATCAAAAGAAAAGTTGCACATATGAAACCAAGAACATAAAATGTTGATGAGCAGAGAGGGAACAAATACACGAGTTATGACAAGTCCGTGAATGAAAATCCAGTAACATGTAAGCCCTAGGCCAATTTCTAAACTTGTACCATCTGAATTGAGAAATGGAAGAACAGAGTAAGAGACCATTAAAAGGAGGCAGAAGTAAGAACCTTTTCCCTGGCTTCCCACCAGAACGAGAGAAAACAATCACATCAGCTCCAAGTCTCATGGTACTTGTCTTGAATCCATTTCCATCTATACAAAGCACAAAAATAACTTATATGCTGAAGTAAACATTATTGATAATCTGAACAACTGAACAGAAACTAACAATATCAAAAGCATTTCATATCAAAAGCATCTCAGTTAAAACTCACACTGCCCAATAGTATCAGCTATTTTGCTTTTCACAGAATATCCCAGAGACATGCAATGCCTCATTCGCTCAGGATCCATCCCACCACCATTATCTGTAGAAGAATGAGCAAGATAAATGACAATTTTAAGAAGCATATGATACAATGAAGAAGGAAGTTTAGTGCCTTGATCAAAGAGAGAGAGGTTTAGTGCATAAAAGAAATAAATATATCAAACAATAACATTCTTAGGGTGGTTAGGAAAAGATTTAGCCAGCTTATTGCTCCTACTAATGAAGCATAGCCTATCCACAGTTTTATACCATCTAATAGGGAACTCCATGGTGGGGCATCGTGTTCCTGGGAACTAACATTGAGATTGCTTCTCCTCAAAATACACAGAACACAAATTGATGTCCTCTTTACTGGTTGTCTGATTCACAAGAATTAAAGAGAAGTGGAAGTACATAACCATTCTCCACTTCACCAATCCCAATAAAAGTTAAAAAGGAAAATGGAGGGAAGAAAAATAAAAGGAAAGGATATAGAAGTTGATTGGTTGGGATAGTATAGAAGGCTTTCCTGAAGACAGCTTATCTGAAATAAAAAAGATTGGCATTCTCATTTGTAGAGAATGCATAGTTCTAGCAAACATATTGTAGACATTGAAATTTTGTGGGACTCTACATGACAAGTTCAATTCGAATTGGGACTCTAGAAGGTGTGTTCAGTTTCAATAGAATTCTTGGCGGCTACTCAACCCTAAACCCTAGTTTATGCCTATATAAAGGGTACTAAATTCCCTTAAAAGGCATCTCAAAATATCCCATAAACTCTTGGGTATTTTTAAAGATCAACATCTCGAATATTCCGCAAATTGATGGAATATTCATATAGAGGTCAAATCTAAATCATCCTAGTTCGAGAAATACGCCACTAACGGCCCTCGAATCATGGATAAATCTTAGGAGAGTAGAATCAAGGGATCAACAGAATTGTACCCGCATATTTATCAATAAAGTTATGTTTCTTCATAGTTTATTTGTGTGGTTGATTTATTTTCCATATGCTTAAAATTTGTTGCAAACAAATTGGCACGCCTAGTGGGACCAAATCTGCCCTTCATCTCTTCTCTCTTAAATCAAATCTGAAGCTGCAAAGGTGGAAGAATGAGTACTTCAAGTCTCATCTTTGAGTTTCATCAAGTCTACACTCCGATAAGCCTTGAAGCAGGGGGCATTTGTAGACATTGAAATTTTGTGGGACTCTACAAGACGTGCTCAATTCGAATTGGGACTCTATAAGGAGTGTTCAGTTTCAATAGAATTCTTGGCGGCTACTCAACCCTAAACCCTAGCTTATGCCTATATAAAGGGTACTAAATTCCCTTAAAAGGCATCTCAAAATATCCCATAAACTCTTGGGTATTTTTAAAGATCAAGATCTCGAATATTCCGCAAATTGATGGAATATTCATATAGAGGTCAAATCTAAATCATCTTAGTTCGAGAAATATGTCATTAACGGTCCTCGAATCATGGATAAAGCTTAGGAGAGTAGAATCAAGGATTCTGTTCCCGCAAATTTTTATCAATAAAGTTATGTTTCTTCTTATTTTATTGTGATTGCAAATTATTTTTTGTCACTTTAAAATTTGTTGCAAACACATGTAAAAAGCAAAAGAAATACCTTCAATCAGAAGCATTCTGTTCCCATCTTTTTTGTTTTTGACCATATCAATGTTAACATATGTTGCTCCGTTAGACACCTTATCAAAGAGAGTGAACTTAAACCAGTATGTTAAGTGACAAGTAACAAATGAGAGTAGTAAGCCAAAAAGTATACCTCATCCAATGAATTGTCCAAAAGCTCAGCAAGAGCTGCAGGATTGAGTACGATCAGAAAAGATGGAATCAAGAGGGCAAAAACTGTAAGGGTATGTAATAAACCCTACAAAAAATATGGTTAAGATCAAATGCGATAATTTACCTCCAAGTACCCACTTGTGACTTGTGGCATTGGAGTGTAGGAATTTGGGATGAACTCGGACATGATCTATACCACCTACAAGATTAAGAAAGTATGTTACTCTCACAGCTAAAATAATCCTCTTTACTACAAGAACGGAATATATATAATATCCTTTCATTAGTATATATAACCAGAGATATTAATACTTCCAATAAGGTTAGTTAATAAATGGTCTTACTAGTATACAACTTTGAAACATACCAATAAAGGAGAGAGATTTTCCACTTAAACTTAATTAACTTACCTAATTAACCAAAAATTATTTAAAAAAAAACATAGTTTCCCCATATCCAAAAAAATTGAGAAAATCCAATTCACCCACATTAAGCTTACATAATAATCCACCAAAAATTACAGTCATTAAGGCTCCGAACTACTACTCCTAGCTTACACCATATTCAACAAGATTTAAACAATCCAATTCACCCACCCAATTAAGCTACAATATTCCATAAAAAATTACAGTCATTAACGCTCCAAACTACTATTCCTAGCTTCCACCATATTCAACAAGATTTAGACAATCCAATTAACCCACCCTTTTTAAGGTTAGAGTAATCCACCAATATGTACAACAAAACAATTCATAGAAAAATTAAACCAAAAGAGCACATAATTGCTGGCATGCACGAATTAAAACCAACAAATTCAGCTAATTTTCTTAGTTCGAGTTGCTCGAGAAAAATAATACAAACCTGATTTTAGTCCTGAACTAGCAGAAGAAGACCCTTCATAATCTCCAGCCTTCCAAAACTGCTTGCAATTACTCCCCGAAACACTTAAATCTCTATTACTTCCATTAGGCGGAGCCGGTAACGGCAATGGAGGTTCCTTAGGGGGTGGCAAAGGATCCAAAAATCCCAAAGGCAATGCAAAGTTCACATCCTGCACACTCTTCCTCTTCTTCTTCGGCCTATTACTACCATTACCGGAAAGACTACCGGAATCGGAATCGGAATCGGAATCGGAGTCGGAATCATCACTACTACTTAGATCAATAAACACCGATTGAGGCGCCGGTGAAGATTTCCCCGGCGGCTTCTTCGTAAACCCTCTCTTATCATCCAAAATTTCTTGCTTAATTACAATATTGGAATTCGCCATGCAAAAAGGAAAATTAGAGAGGACAAAGCAAGATTCAAAGAATTTAGATGAAAAGACGCACAAGGGTTTTCACGTACACGATGATATTATATGAACCGTCTGATTTTCTGGAGATCTGTTGCTGGCTTTTTTGGCTATGGGTCCTTTTTAATTAGCGTTAATGATGTTTTGTTTACCATTTTGGCTTGGGTGAGCAAGAATTTTGATTCAATTTTATTTTTGTTATAAATCCATTGAATTGAGTGGATTGTCTAGTTTATTCATGATCTAATACTTATATTCATGTGTGTATTTTCTAGGTGATATGAACCTTTTAAGATAATAATTTATCAATTTAACCTTCATCATGGTGACCTTTCGAGTGATTTTTCAACCTATAGATATTATAATATTGGAATAATAGAAAAAATTTATCCCTCATCTATATATCTTGTCTTATTCTCTTTATAGTTACATGGTTCCGAGTTTAATTTTACAATTAATTTTTAATTTTTAAGAAATATTATATTATTATAATATTGAATTAATTTAATATGATTTTATTTTTTGATTATGCAAGTGGATACACAAAAATAAATTGTGTATTTAATTGAATACACAACTAAATAGTAGTAATGTATACACTAAATAGATGTATGTTATAGTCTATATTTTAAATAAGAGATAAGTGTCAAAAATACACATAAATTATTCTCCTTTTTTTGAGTTTCATACATAAACTATTGAGAGTGTGAGTTTCATACCTAAATTGTTACTTATTAGTTTGAGAAACACACATCGGTGATGTACCGATGTGTGTAATACACTCTCTCTTTTATTTGTAAAAACATTGTCACATAGCATTTCACATGAATAAAATATCTCACCTTGACAAAAATTAAATAAGCTATTAATATTAGTTAAATACTAAATATTAATGTATTACTATCCAAAAAATAATTATTATTTTAAAAAAAAAAAAAATTAAAATATTTTATATTTTATTTTATAATTTTATAATTTTTTTTGGAAAATAGTAACAACTTAATCTTCAACTTTAAATAATACTAATAACTTATTTAATTTTTGTCAATGTGAATATTTTGTCCATGTGTAGTGTGGGGTGACAATTTTTTTAAAATAAAAGAAAAAATGTATTACATACACCATGATGAGAATGTAATAAAAGAGGAAGATGTGTTTTTGACTCTTATCTCTTAATATAATTATGAATTGAGTTTCTCATTATAACTTCTAGTAAACAATTGAGAAAAATAATTTATAGATGGCAGAGATTCGTAAGAATATCCTTTGAAAGAAGAATAGTCATAATTAGATACTTTGCTAATATTTTAAGGATATTTATAATTCTAAATAAACATTTTACTAGTTTTAAAGAGAAATGGTTGGAAGTTAGAAGAGAGGCAAATATTTTTTATATTTTTAATAAAAACAATTTGAAGAGAGAGATGGGTGTGAATAGGGATTTTCTTTGGAATACTACATAAATAAGCCACAAAATATAAATAATTATCATTATATACCTCCATCCCTTAATAACCCATTTTTCCTTATTGGGAAAATTACATAACAAAGCTAACATATAGTAGTTAATTATGTTTCATAACTATAGTTTTATTTAATTATAAATAATGGTTATAGTTAACGAAAATGACTATAAGGCGGGTCCCACATTTTTACATTTGTATCAAAACGTGAATCTTTCACCTTTTATACTAATCAAAACACACACTCTCTTACCACACCCATTAATTTATCTCCTAAAATCTCCCACACTCCCTTAATTTACTCAACCACATTAAAATTCAAATTTTGAAACTCTCTTGAATCACTCAACCACATTAAAATTCAAATTTTGAAAATTTCAGACTCTCTCTTTCTCCTAATCATGCATACTCTCCCCAACTAACCTTCATTAGTTTTTTTTTTTCAACCTCCATTATTATTATTTTTATATTTGTATCTTTTATTCCGATTTTTTCATTATTTTATATTTTTCAGTCATAATTTCAAATATTTCAATAAAATCATTAACATATTCAAATCATGGATGAACAATCTCCATCAAAGAGAATTACTAGAGGTATACATTTGCATGCCACAAAATTGGATGATCTTCCATCTTTTTCTTTGGGTTGATAACTCAAGATTTTGGAGAAATTGCAGGGTCCATTGCCAAAGCCATTGCGAAAAATAGAGCAAAGGAAAAGCTTAGCTTTAAGTTCCGCAATGAGCCCATCAAGATGCAACAAATCATTCAAAAATGGAATTCAAAAGATGCCAAGAAAAAGAGAAGTGGAAAAAAGGTAATGCTTCTGAAAATTTGACGATTGCAAAAAAAAAATAAAAAAAAAAAATACTTGGTTCGTATAAATTATGAAAAAAAATTCTATTTGTATAATTTTCGAAATTGTATATAGTTACTTTGTTTGTATATTTGATCAGTCACTATTTTTTATATATTATCAGCAAGTATACGTTTCAGCTATTATTTGTATAATTGTATATTTGACCAGTCACTATTTTTTGTATATTATCAGCAAGTATACGTTTCAGCTATTATTTGTATAATTTCAGCATTATTGAGGTATTTGTATAATTTATTTTGTATATTTTTTGTGATTTGTATTTCTATCAATACATTTCAAATTATGTTGTATACGATTCTATGAATTTAGGGTATCAATATTTATTACGGCTTTCTTACTTTCTTAGACCTTATTTGTATATCTTCAACAATTATATATAATTATTTTTTTGTATTTGTATATTGTCAGCAAGTATATGTTCCAACTATTTTTTTTATATATATTTAGGCTTCTCCGATTGAGAAAATCCCGACAATTACTATAATAAATCATAGAGCAGTGGGGAGCATGCCCATCCCATTAGATATCATTTGAGCTTCCCCTTTCCTAAGATCCTGGACGTGGTACTGACGCATGAACATATATATATAATTAAATTTATCTTTCTTAGTTTGGCAGAAATCATATTTGATAAGAAATTCTAATCAGATACAATAATCATGATTTGTGGAATTATTTTTATTTTTAATAACCTAAATCAATGCCTCATTAATTAAGTTAAGATTTCAATTTATATAAAAATTAAACTTCCAGCGAGATATACAATAACTATTGAAACTATAATTATTCTACGTAAGTAAACAAACTATAACTAAGAAAGCTCATTATGTTTAACTCTTAGCTATTTATGAAAAAATCACCAAACTTTTATTATGCCCAGTGAGTTTTCAAACAATATACATAATGTACCCTTCTCTATGAAGTTGATCTTCATCAATAATTAAACTACAAATGCGGCGCCTACATTTTTGTTCCATTTACATACAGTACCTTTTTATTTCTCAATTCTTTTATTTCTTTTTTTTTCCCTTTCTATATTTATGCATTTTTTTTAATGTTATTTTGTCTTTTTTAATTAAATATAAAAATTTATTATAATGGTTTATCATCTTATGACTAAAATAATATATAATATAACTAATTAACTTTAAAAAATAAATAAAAGGAATATTAAATTTACTAATTTATTTTATAAAATTTAAATTAATAAAGTTGCAAATTTTTATTTTTAATTAGATTGTCTTCTTTTATATCATTCTTAAAAATAGAAATCTTTTATATCATTCTTAAAAATAGAAAAATATATAAAAAGATATTATATAATTATTTTAAAACTAATAAAAATAAAAATAAAATAATAAACAAATCATATTAATAAATAATTAAGACTGGTTAAAGAGTGTCCCATTAAAAGATGAGACAAAGAAATTTTAATGATACCACAACAATATATATGAATACTCATACTCTGGGTAGTTTGGTAGAGTGTATTAGCAAAATTAATGCATACATTAGTTTTATGTATTAGAAGTATCTTGTTTGGTGCACTTTTCATGTTATGTACAACTAATGCTTGCATTAGCTAGACACTCTATTGTGTATTGGGAGTGTATTACTAATACCATGAAATTTTAGGTATTAGTAATGCAAAGGGATTTAATGCATGCATTAGCATTTTAAAGACACAATTAACCCTCAAAATCTCTTACATATTTTTCACCATAATTGTGGAGGATATTTGTTTTTTTTTTTTTTTTTGTACAATGCATATTATTTTTAGTACACCGAACCAAACAATGCATAAGAAATAATCTATTTATAACTAATGCAAGCATAATTAATACAAGCATTACGAATGCAAGCATTGCTAATACACTCTATAAAGCATTATTTTATACACTCTACCAAACGAATAGACATGTGAACAAGAAACCTTAATGACACCATAAATATATATATATACATACTCTTAATATCATTGACTAATGAGTAATTTCTTAACAAGAAACATTAATGATACCAATACAGTATATATAAACTAATTCAGTATCAGTTGAACGAAATTATCAGCCTTAATAATACCAATACAATATATTTATACTGATTTAGTATTAGCTAAGTGAAATTATCAACCTTAATGATACCAATAAAATATATATATACTGATTTAGTATCAGTTAAGCGAAATTATCATTCGGGCATCTATTATAATTATTTAGAGGGACATCAATGTAAGGGTATATATTTGTAATTAATTTATATTTATGGGTATTTGCTTAGTTTTTCCAATTTTCTTACTTATTTTTGTGCAGAATAGATATATGACTATTAAATGTCAATTCTTTTTAGCCTTTTATTTGCTAAATATTTATTTGACTGACACATGTCAATTTAATTTAAGAATTGTATATATGTGTCAATTCCTCTCCATCTAGTCTAGCTACTACATTGGGCCATATCCAAGAAATATAAAGAGTCAGCCCAGCCCAATATTGGGGGATCAGAAGTGGGTTCTACGGTTAAAGCTTCAGAGCAATAAATCAAGGAGGAAGTTGTATATTTGGTTGATTGATTAAAATAGTTTGCTAATTATATATATATATATATATATATATATATATATATATATTTGTTAACTAGTGAACTTACTTATCCGCGCTTCGCGCGGAATAATAGAATTATATCACCTGTCTTTTTTTTGAAATAATTTTTACTTTATTAGAAAATTAATTTTGACTATGGAAATTTTAAATTAAATTTGAAGTTGAAATCTGAAAAACTTCTCAACTACCTCCGTGTTTAGAATTTCAAATAAAATGCTATTCTGTCTCATTTGTGAAAAAATATAACAAAACACAACTCTGATTTTAAAAATTTATAGTAAAGTGAAAAATATTTAATTTCTAATTATATATGGCCAAATGCCCACCAAATTCATGATCTATTTTTTTCTTTCTAATACTCGAATATTAAAATCATCAAAAACCATACTCTTATTAGAATCAATTTTATTTCCAATATTCCTTTTGAATGTATAAATGTATAATCTAAATAGAAGAAATCATAAAATACATAAACGTCTTTTTTAAAACTTAAGTTTTCAAATTATAAACCAAAAGTTACATAAAAATATCATCTATATTTTGTTTTAAGTAAATATGAAAAAAATATGTATAAAATAGCTTGTTAGCGGATCTTTGACTATATATTTCTTCACCAAGTTACTTGTTTATTTAATTAGTTTTTGCTACTCAAGAAATAAGTGAATGCAAATATGATATCCAAACTTTCTTAAAAAAACACATCTTATTGTATCATAAAAAAATAAATATAAACACAAAAAGCAATTTCAACCCATTTTTCTACTTATACTTACCAATCTAATATTTCTGATTCATGACATAAACAGACTAAATAAAAATATCTTGTGAAATATTGATATTTATTTGGTGAGTTGGTATAAATATAATGGTATTCAAAAAATTTAATTAAGTTATAAAGTTTTTTAAGTTTTCAAGACTCATAAATGCACAAAGTAATACTAAAACGAAAATAATATGTTCAATATGTATTTGAGAATTTATAGAAAAGGCTAACGTTGCATATCTTAATGAGTATGGAGAAATGAAAAAACATTTAAGCCTTACAAAATATAACTACTCTAACAATCCCTATAATCAATACTTAAATACCATGAACTAAGAAAACTCGTATGCATGAAATTCTGCTTCTTCTTATTTTTTCTCTCAATTGAATTTTATAGCGAGCTATGATTCTTGTAGATATTTAATAAGTTGAAATGTGAGTGTCATATATTTGTGGTGATTTGTTTTTTTTCCTTATATATATATTTTTTTTATTTTTGATAATTCATTTTCTTGAACGCTTTTAGTCTTTCAGTGAAGATGTACTATATTGAATTAAGGAAATTATTTGCAGGCAAATGATAAAAAATTTATAGGTAGATATTTCAAGTATTTTTCTTTTGGATATTTTTTGTGATCATCTCATCTAATTTTTAAAATTTAATTATTCATTAAAATATTAAACTTGATTGGAATGTTCAATACATTAATTTGTAAGACCATCATTTCGATTATATGTGAGTGAATTGTATTCGCAAGAACAAAAAGGACATTACAACAGAGATTTTAAACAAAGATCTAATACTATATAATGAGGAAAATATATATAACAAAATTTAAATATTACTTTTACAATTATACACTATATTAAAGCTAAATATGCATAACAACAGAACTTCCATTTGTATTACTACATGATATTTTTGGTTTATACTATACTAAAGCTAAAATTGCATAACAAATGAACTTTCTTTTGTGTCACTACATGGTATTTTTTATTTATTTGAAGAATTTTATTCCTTAGAACGAATATGATATACATCAAGCCTCAATGCTTGATTATTATACAAAGAGATCAATGAATATTGAAATGAAATTAATCTAAAAATGAATATTATGAATGAAACATATAAAGAAGACAAAATATATCAAAAGTAATACATCTCTGATCAGATTTGAGATTCTTAAGATAGGCATACAAGTAGAGCTGACAAAAAGGGCCGACGTAGCCCCATCCGGCCCAAGCCTCGCGGGCCAAGAAATTTGAAGGGCTAGGGCGGGCCGACCCTTCATTTGGAAGGGCTTGAAAATGCTCAACCCAACCTAACCCTAGAAGAGCCGAGGGCTGGGGCGGGCTAGCCCTTCTTTTTTATCATTTTTTTATTTTTTTCTTTTCAAACTTATAATTTTATAACATCAAGAAAATGAGAAGATTTTCAAATCAAATATGGCAAACAATGGTGTTGTTTCAATAACACTAGCAAAAAATCTAGTGTAATTAGCATGTATCTCGCATACCAGATACACAGGCGAGATAAGAGAGTGACAAACAAGATGGGAGGGAAGCGAGGGCGCGAGATTTGTCTATGTATCCTAGATACATGCGAATCTACTTGGATAGAGTGTATCTAGAACATATTAACCTAATTTTGAGTCCATATATTCCGGGATACATGTATTTGGACCTACCAAAATCTTATAAGATTCATAATATTACAACATAGTGTGTATTTAAGTAATTATATTATATACTAATGAGATTATTGTAAGCTACCCTTAAATAAAAGTTTTGGCTTATGGGTCAACCCCGGCCTCGCCCCGATCAAGCCTCAAGGGCCAATGACTTATATGGGTGGGGCTTATAAGCCCTAGTTTTAAATGGGCTTGAAAAATCATATCCCAACCCTACCCAATAACTGATTTGGTTGGGCCGGCCCCATGGGCTAAGCCCGTTTTGACGGCTCTACAAACAAGTATTAGTACATTTATTCTTGTGAAGGTAAATACAATTAGATGTAACTTTTCAAGAATGAAAACATGTAGTAAAACAAAACTAAAAAGAGTAATAACATAAGTGAGAAAATAGACATTAAATGTAGAGAGACAAGAGAGAGTTTTCTTATTTTTCCATGTATATCAAGTGTTTTCCAAATCTTCAAGTGCATAACACATTCTCAAGACCTATATTTATATTGTTATAAAGAGGCATACAAAGAGATAGCAATAAACATGATATTAATTCTTGAGAATATGGGAAAGATCAAGGGGTGTAGAAGATAAATGAGGAGATGGTGGAGGTGTGAGTATCATTACACATAATGGTAAAATTACACCTTGAAGTTATGGACATCCACATTCACTACACAAAAAATGTTCTTTATCGGCATTTAATTAGCGGCAATAGCTTAATTGCTGCTAAATATGTATTTTTAGCGGCAATCAACATTCTCTGTAAATGTCCCTAAAGCCTATAGCGACATTGAATCTAATAGCAATTAACTAATGCTGGTAAAAGTTTTAGCACTCTTTGTTAATATATATATATATATATATATATACATATATATATATTGCCGCTAAAAGTTGTTTTTGTTGTAGTGATTAATATAATATATTTACAACAAAATATATATGAATAATAACTAAATTAAAAATGAGGATAAAAAATAAAAAAATGCCCAAAAAAAAAGAGAAAAAAGATAATAGAAATGGAGGTCATAGAGAGGTGCGACATCATATTGTCTATATCTAGCTTTATTATATATATAAATTTATTTGTATGGAACAAACATATTAAAAAAAAAACTAATAGTCGGATAAGATAAACGAACTTGTGAATATTATATGATGACAATGTTATTTATTTAATTAGTTCATAGACCTAATAATTCATGCTACAAACATATTAAAAGAAAAATTATTGCAGGTAATATCGGAACTTTTTCCGATTGTCAAAGGAGAAACAATATTTAATTTTTGAACTGTCAAGAATGTTTTAAAAAGAATAATTAAATAATTTATCATGGTGGAAGAATGGAATTAATTAGTTCCATAAAATAATTAATTAGATGATGTCTCACACGATACACTTTCAATTATTTTTTTATGATAATTAATAATAATAGCGTGTGCCACTAAAATATAATCACTTGTCAAAAGCATGAATGATGACGAATAATTACTAATTATAATTACCTCGAATATGCAATGCAAAATTACGCCCTCCAAAACCATATGGAATAATTATAAAATATTTGATCCTCAAATTAATAGAGACTGGGCCCCACTATGAAAGTGCATTTAATTAATTAATGTAATCGATCATCACATACGTAATAGTTCAAGATGAAATGGTCTTATGTTCACTTACTATATTTAACTAGTAAATTTTTCCGCGGTTCGCGCGGTGTAAAAAATATATTAAAATTTATTATATTCTTTTTTTATGAAAATAAAATAACCTTTAAACAATATATATTTGAGTTGATTAGTAAATGTGAATTACTTAAAAGATATATTATGAAATATGTAGTGTATGAGTATTTTTATTATGTTTACCTCTAGTTCCTTTCTTAATTGTTTGCTATAAAATCTATGTGAGCCAGAAATATGTGAATGAACTTACATCTTTACACCTGCATAAGCATTTTTCTTACAAATTATTAAAAAATACAAATCGAATTATTCGAACTTCAATATAGATATCGAACAAAAAAAACATATAAATTACAAAATGAAAACGAAAAAAAGATAATAACCAAGAAAAAATTACCAATAAAATAAAATAAAAATATCATTTTTCTTTTGCCTATAAAAGGTACTACATCACTCTTATAAAAGGTACTACATCACTCTTCCATAAACTAATTTTATACAAATTATAAACATCAATGAATTTACCAAATAAAATTTGTATGATAACAAAATGAATTTATTCATCAAATTATCCAAGAATTACAAATATAAATATTTTTATTTATAATTTCTTGTTATATAAATACTGCACTATTAATAAATCTGTAAAGTATAATGTCTTCAAATTTTAGTCTTTAAATATTTACTAATATTTTTTAAATGTATTCAATCATATCTTTCATTTATTTTGTTATATAATACTATATATAAAGTATTTATCAATTCTGTGAAGTATATTTTGTGAAAATTTAATCGTTATATATATGTGTATGCCTCCAATCATATTTTCTTTTGTATGAATTTTATATAACATGAAATAAATTAACAAGGAAATAGAATAAAAAGGAATTAATACAATCAAATTTTCAAATTTTGGTAGTCCTTTTTTTTTCCTTAATGCCATTATTTTCCATTTTAGTTTCTTTTTCCTTTTTCTTAACACGTTAATTTTGTGCTTTTCTTAATTACAACCTGTATTTCCAAAATTTTCTCTCAAAACTGAAGCCATTTTCTTTATTTTTCTCCTTATAATGAATTAAAATTAAAATACCATCTCTCTTTTTGTTTGTTTTTAAAATAATATCTCCTACCATTTAAATAATTTATTATTATTCTCTATAAATTTAGGGAGACTATATATGGAACAAAATATAAATTTAGGAAAACTGTATATGAAACATATTAAGAGTTATATATATGGAACAAAATAAATAAATTATTCTTTGTATATTAAACTTTAATTTTGGCAATATTATATATATGGAGCTTTATCTTTCTTCTTTTATTTAATATCTCTATTTTTCTTATCACTCTCTGTTTCTTTTCATTTTTCTTTCTCTCCTTCACTACTCTACATATTTTCTTTTTGTCTTTTCCTAATTTTATGTAAAACTCCTCAATATCAATATTTTCTTAAAGGATTGTCTTTTTTTGTCATACAAATTCAATGAATTTTAATGAGAAAATGAGGAGAACATAAGAAGAAAAATGAACATTCATACAAGAGTTTGAGTTGAAAATTCTACCTATAAAATTAACCGTTTGTAGATTCAGGCTAAAACTTCTTCAATAGTTTCAATTCTTGTTTCTTTTCTTCTTCTTGCTTCACTCACCGATGCCAATCAAATTTTAAAAGCTTAGCAAAAGCCTGATGATTGCTTTTGTTGTATTACATGAATGGTATCTTAAAAGGTGATCAAGGAAGAGTTATTCATATAATATAATGTGTTGTTGATCCAATATTTCTACAAGAACACAAGACAATAGTAATGTTCATGCTTTGAGATTACAAAATAATCTTGAATTGTTATGGTCTTCTTCCTTGGACTCATTTTTTCTTGTCTATCTATTTCTGCAAATTTATATTGCATAAATTTCATATTGATTCATGAAAAAATTGAGATAGTGAATGTATATTGTGTATTATGTTTATATAGTTGTCTTCAAATTTTAATGGTGTAGAAATCTTTCAAATTCTACAATTAAGTAATGCAGAATTATGTTGTAACTAAAAGAAAAATAAAGAGTCTTTTATTATAAATGCTAAGGATTAATCTTAACATTGATTTATTTTGTGTGGAGGTTTTAAATCAATTAAAACGGTCTTGGCATTTGCTCACAATAATGTTCTTTCATTATTGTCTTTTTAATGATGAATTAAGAGAGGTCATAAAAATTAATTGTGGTTACTATGTAGGCTTGATTATACATTTATTGTATTAGTCTTTAGATTATGTATAAAAGTGAAATTAAAAATGCTAAAAAAAAAAGAAGAAAATAGATAAATAGAAATGGTGGCCATTGAGACATGCCACATCAGCTTGTCCTACATTCAGCTTTATATATATATATATATATATATATATATATATATATATATAGATTAGAAAAAAAAAATAACAATAGATTTCAATATGTAAAAATAACTATTTTTATATGTAAAAATGACTGTTATATCAAGAATTTTATTTTCAATGGGCTTATAATTTATGATTCTTAGCTTAAAAATAGGATAAATTAGCTAATTAGTCAAAATCTCTAACATAATTATTAAAAACATCTACATTGTAAATAATTATTAAAAATATCAAAATGGCAATATTTCACAAATAAAGTGTATTCTCATATAATTCATTTACCTTCCTTTTACCTCTCAAATTGGACCCATTTTTTTACTCCATTAATACATGTGAAAGGAAAACACAAAGACCCCACTACCCACTTTTCTCTCTCTAAATTTTTTATCCAAATTCTATCCTTTCTCTCTCTCACACAATTTCTTCAATTATTCCATATACTCAAATAACTTAAACCTTGCCTTTTCTAAATCAAACTCCTCCATTTTTCTAAGAAATCTTAGAAATCATTCAAAAGATTTTCAATCTTTGTCCAAGTGAATTCGACTGATTTGCAATTGTTTTCATTAGGGAAGAAAATTTTGAAATAATTGATTGGGATTTCAAGTGAATTTGACTGATTTCATTGAACTTCAAGATTGCCAGTGAAAAACAAAAACGATCAGGTATTCATTAACTGCTAATTCTTTAATTTTTTTAGAAGTGATTCAAAAATGGCTTTTGAAAAAGTGATTCAAAAATGGATCTAGATCGTACTTTGTATGTTGGATCTTCACATGAAGATCTTCATAAGTTACTATCCGAATATTGGATTTAAAGGTTAGACAATCACTGAGGTATTCAATTTAGAAATTTCGGATCAATATCTCATCCAAGACACTTTGTTGGACGGCATCAACAACTCTAGTTAACTCTTCAAGAAATTGAAATATTTTTGCATCTTTCTCACATGCAGAAGAACCAAAGAAGATGAAAGTACAAAATGATCAACCATATTTCAAAGTAAAAAAAAATATTTTTTAATCTGTAATCCGTTTGGGATACAAACAGTGAATGATTGAATTGTTTTGATTTTTTTGTATGTTGGATGCTTGGAATACAAAATAATTTGGAAACGTATTTAGTAGATGTTCTATAAATTAAACATTGAATGTAATATATTTTTGGAATACATAACATATAAGAAATACATCTTTTGTCATGAAATACTTTTTTTTGAAATACAAATTTTGATTGACCTTATGATTGTAAATTTATATATTTGATGACTGGAATACAAATTTTGTTGGAATTTTAAGGAAAAAAAATACGTTTTTGAAAAATATACAAACCAATGTTGTATCCTTTCTGAATGAACACGAGTTTACATAAGTATTTGGATACAAATATGTTTCTTAAATAACCACAAATCATTTGGTATACCTATTGAAATGAATACAAACTAATAAATAAATAAATACAAATGTCATTATACAAACCCAAACATGAAAACCATAATGAATACAAATACACATATAATACATATTGGAATGAATACAACAAAATTACTTTTGAAATTGTAACTGTTGAAAATTTTAAGTGATATGTTCTTTTTTTTTAAAATATTCTCTCCCATGATATTTTTGTTATTAAATAATTGTATTCTTTCAAATCAAACAAATAAAAAAAATACATAAATCAGAAGAATAACAAACTAAAATATTGACATTTTTAATAAATATTGAAAATGTTGATAAGAGGTTCCATTAAATGCTAAAATATTGACATTTTGAAAAATTTCCCAAAAATAAATGTTTCTAATTAAAATTTATCTGATAAAGTCAGAAGATGTTTTAATATAATGTTTTACCTTATTTTCATTTTATTTATTTAATATAATTTTTACCTTGTTTTCATTTTATTTATTATTCCTTCCTACAAGATTGATTCATTGGAATCTTGATCCTGACCTTTTTTTAAAAATGTTATCCAAATAATTCGCTGGAATTATTCAACAATAATACAAGGTTTCTGTTAATTAAACTTAATTAGTATAATTAATCCCGCTTACGTATTCCCAGTCTACAGCGCTACTCAAATTAAACCATACACCTTATTGTTATTATTATAACAGAGAAAATTAGAATATGTTGGTTCACATAAACTATATAATTTATGAGTTAAAAAATTAATGCATCTACAATACAAAAAGTATTTATCGAACTAATTCATTTAAAAGGTAATTATATATAACTTCATTTAACAAGCTTTGATTGGTAATTAATGTAGAATATTTGATAAGTAATTTGCTATAATAAGTAAAAAGATAATTATCATCTTAAAAATTCAAGATTAAAGTTGATACATGTTTTCAACTATACATATCATTGATATAAAGAAGTATTTTTTTCAATACTGTTCATTTTTTTAAAATTCAATAAATATAAATTATTGAATAAATTACACCTTAAAAGAGCAAAATCGATACAACACATTAAACAATACTAATGATATAAAAATTGTTTGCACCATCATCATCAGTAGCGAAGTCATAGATTTCATTAAGGGTGTTCAAGATTTAATATATATGATGAAAAATAATGTATGACCTATATACTTCGTATAATTTTCTCTCTATATATATTATAATTTTTTGATCAATGGTGTCGGGCTGACCATCCTAAGCTATATATGGCTACGCCATTGATCATCGATATACAACAACAAAAGCAATAACACATCCAATATAATCCCACCGCACCATCATCGGTATATTCAATTTATTACTTAACGCTTTCTTTCATTTCTTGGGGGTGGGGTGGGAGGTGTTGAATACAAAGAAGTTGTCACGATTTTGGAATTTAATAAAATCATATATTATACATCTTTTTTCATATAATAAAGGTTGGCTTTTTCTTCGTTGACAAAGTGCAAGTATTATTCAGGACTGAATCTATTTGGCCAGTGAACAACCTATATGGTCATTTACTCTTTTAAGGCTTTATCTATTTTTCCTATCCTTTTTATGGCCTTTGCTATCTTCATTATAAATTAACAACCAACACTTCTCTGAATAAGCTAAAGGTCATATATACTTTTTCACCTAATTAGTTGAAGAATTGTTACAAAAGGTATATATATATATGAACAATCCAACTAGGATAAAAATGAGATATATGCTCAATTTAGCTTATGATAGAGGTTGACACACCAAACCAAATTAACCAATGATCTTTTTCGTGTTGTATTGATCAGAATCATCCAACAACGCCACGCCAATAAAAAGAGTCTTGTTGTATGATCTTTTTCGTGTTTTATTAATGAAAAGCATCTAACAACGCCACGTCAGTAGAAAGAGTCTTGTTGTTGGTGACTCGGTACGTAGTTTTGAGTGTGCAAAGAATTTTTTGGATTGATTGTTTGTTTTATTGAGGGAATGAATATTGGTGAAATGCTTAAGAAGTTGGAGAAATATCTACCAATGAAGAAAGTAGGTGGAGAAATTTTGTCCAAGAGCAAATCATGGCATGGGAGAAGCACAAGTACAATAGCCCCAGAAGGGTGTTTTTGGGTTTATGTTGGGCCAAATAAAGAGAAGTTTGTTATAAAAACAAAGTATGCAAACCATCCATTATTCATGAAGTTGCTTGAAGATGCTGAAAAAGAGTATGGTTATAGTTATAGCCAAGGCCCAATTTTGTTGCCTTGTGATGTTGATTACTTCTATGCAGTGTTGGCTGATATGGTCAATAACAAAGAGATTGATGATTCAGTAGTTTGTGGATCATGTAGTCCATTGTTTAGTCCTAGTAGGCGTTTGGGTAATAGCCAAATGGCCAAGGGTTATGGCTCTTATAAGAATCTCACTCCACCAAGATCGTTCAAACGCCTCAACTCTTTCAATTGCGCGTGACAAGTATGTTAAAAGAGGAACACAAAATGTCTCGATTGTTGATGAATGAAGTAGGTGAAAATTATATAATATGATTATCATGGTTCAAATCTCAGCAAAGACAAAAATATAGTCATGATACGGTGCAAGCTGATCCGAATGACCCCTTATTATTAAAAATAAAAAAAAGTATGTCCATAGCATATTTACCTAATTAGAAGTTGATTTTTTTATTTGCTTCGTCGAATTTTATTTTTTTTGTTTTGGTTTTTCATTTGGTGTCAGAGCTTACGTTGGAGCTCCGATTAAATTTTGATCATGCATTGCAGAGCATATTTTGGGGTAGCATTCCCTACATGATTTTCTCTATACCCAAAATTCGAACACAAAACTTCTGATTAAGAATGAAACAGTCTCACCACTACTCTTTTAAGGCATTTTGACCGATATGTGTGATAATGCTTACATGCAGAAAATTACCAGTGGCTTGTGAGTCTGAAAATCTGTGCTATAAATACATATTTTGTAACAACAAATAAATATGCGGTGCTTAATTGGCTCTATTTTCCTACGGGCCTCATTTGTGTGTTTGACGTGTCTATAGCTATATCACAAGTATTCTGATCTATTTTTTCTCTTCACTTGCATGTCAATTTTTTTTTATTATATAGTAAATTGTATAAAGATTAATTTTTTCCTTAGGCATGTATTAGATGGCCACTGTTTATTTAAATTCAATATTAGTTCATAAATTTAAATTAGAGGAAAGTGATTAATTTTTATCTGAATTTTAAAAAATTTAATTAGATATCCAATTTAAATTTCGATTTGGATATTCAATAATCCAAAAGGTTTAGATTTTGATTTTGATTTTGATTTCGGGTGGATCCAAACTATGTCCACCCCTAAACAAAAATGACTATTTTTAATACCATAATGAAAATTGAAAACTAGGTGATACCTTTTAAATTTTGATAAACATAAGGGCTCTTATGGTCTTTACCCAAATTTCAAATTGCCTTTGATGGCCCTTTTAACACAGAAAAATTTGGTGGACAACTAAAAGTAACAAAGAGATAGAGACCCATAAGCTTTGAAATAATTAATGCACATAAATTATCTTGTGGGAATTAAAATTGTCAATTGCCTTATTCAAAACGTGAGATCAAGACAAGTCGCTCTTTTTAGTAGTTAGATAAAACACAAAAGTGATGTATACAAATTAAGGGTAATCAACACAAATTTCGCTATTTTAAGAGCAAATTGTTTAGATTTACGCTAGTTTATAATATTACGTTCCTAATTACCAGAATTTGGAGTTCAGATATATGAGGTCAAAATTAGGAGTAATTTGTCCTAAATACACTGTATTCAAGTGGATTCACATGTATCTAACTCTCTGGCTCGCCTCTCTCTTATTTCACTCGTCACTCTCCTCTCTCGTTCATTTCTCTCCTATCTCACTCGTCACTCTCCTCTCTCGCTCGCCTCTCTGCCTATGTATATGTATTTCATAATGTCACGGTATCTCAAATACATGTATCTAGTGTGATTCACATATATCTGGGACACATAAACTATCTCGCTCGTCTCCTTCCCTATTTTAGTGTATCTGATAGGAAAAATATATGTATCTGAGTTTAAATCTGGTATGAAACTATTAGTTAGTGAGACAATATATAATTATTTCAAACTATGGATGAATTATGCACCCCATTTTCGATCAAACAATTTAAATAGTTAGGATTGCAAGGAAAGAATTTGGTTTACTTGATGATTTTGAATTTTCTGTTGTTTTTGAAGTATCCTAAGTATTTTAGATTGCTTAGCGCTAAAGAGACACTAAAAATAAGTACATTAGAATATCCTTCGTCTAAGGTGGTTCCGCCTATGTCATCACCCCATATTTCATTGTTAGGTTGCAAAAACAAAATCTATCAATCACGCATTCTTTCAAAATAAAATTACTTTCTTTTGCATAGTGAGTAAATTGGAGACTTGAAATATTAATTCTCTTTCACTACACTAACCTCAAAATATAAACACAATATAATACTTCACATCTTTCTTCGTACACATACAACACAAGAAGGAAAATAATTTTTTTATAAAGAGATAAAATTTATTTTCTCCTCAACATTAATTACTAATTCACCAAATTGTTTATCAAAAGCCTAAACTATTCATATTAATGAGTGTTTTTTAATGTAGTTTTTGGTTATGTGGATAAAGAATTGGTTTAATTAGAGCATTCCAATAAAAGGGATGCAGGATATGTACGAGGAGGTTGAAATCTATGAAGAATGGATTAAAGGACTTCAACACCCAAGAATTAAAAAATGTCGTTGATAAGATCAAATAGGCTTGGACAAAACTTGAAGCCAACGGGTATAATAATAAGGAAAAAATACGCTAAATTTTGCTATTCGGTTTTCTAATCGTGTAAATTCAGAATTTGTATAATTCGGTTCTGATTGTATAAATCCAAAAGTTGTATATGCTTACCCTAGCTATTTTTATACGATTTATAAAAACTTCATAAAAATTACTTTGTTTGTATATTGGCAAGCAAAATATACAAACAAAATTCTAAAAAACTTCTAAATGTATAGTTACAGAATTTGTATATGTTGTTTGTATATTCGCAAGTGAAATATACAAACGGAGAAGGGAAATATATAAATTGCAGCCTTCATATGAATATACTTACCTTATTTGTATATTTGCAATCAAAATATACAAACGGGCAAACAAAATATACAAACCGCAACATCCATAGCAAACGAAACTATAGCTATGGAGCACAATTATCAAAACTATAGTTATAGAGTCTTATTATGTCTATTATATCATTGTTATTTATAAAATTTTCTCTACTAATAAATAATTTTTATAATTTTATTTAATTTTTGGGATCATGATTACTTAACATAAAAAAATATTTTATTTTGTTATGTTAAATACTATATTTTAATGTTAAATTTATTAATTGATTTTATTGATACAAAACAAAGTTTAATGATTTTGATTGATAAAGTGATTTTATATTTTTTCCACTGTAAATTAATGAGAAATTTATGTTATAAAACATGACATTTCCATTTATTTCCATCGAAACAGCTTTGGGAAAATGCAGAATGGGAAACAAATTCTCACTGAAATCCTGATTTTTCTGTGTAAAAACACTATAGTATTATTTTTTTCACATTAATTCAATCAAAATATTTGTGTTAATATTATTTTTATTTTTATCAGTGGTTACTCATACTATTAAGCGATATTATCACATCAATAAACTCTAGCTGCCTCCATTTTTAATAAGTGGAAGGTTTGGTAGAGAACTAGTACTAAGGCTTTGGTCTAGCGGTAAGTGTCAATTGTCTGGATTATCAAAAAAAAAAAAGTTTGATGGAGAACCAATGTTGATCTCAATGGGATGGAGATAAAATGAAACATTTAGAAACAAGCAAAAGAGCATGAAGTGATGCCAGAGAGAAATAACAATACAAAGTACTAATAATAACAACAACACAAAGTAAAAAATACAATCAATTACACATAAAGAAAGTAAATTTCATGGCAAATTAAGGCTGCAATATGGCTGTTTAGATCTCCATAAGTTCTTCAAATGTCTTCATAGCAGAAGATGGCAATCCAAGAAGCACATTGACACTTCTCCTCTCTTTACCATGAGAAAGAAACAGAGAAACTTCCTTCTCTGGTAAAGCCACTGGCCCTGATACAGTAGGCTCTCCCCACCCGAAATCCGTCGTGTGGAAAGAAAGCCTAGACCAAGTAGTAATAAGAAGAGTAGCAGTTAAAGAAGGCCTAGCTCTTGTTGCTTCAAAATAGTCTATAGCAGATTTCATGTAACTGTCTGTAACCAATTTAACAGCTTCTTGAACCAACTTAACAGCAACAGAAAGTGGATTTTCAACTATCTCTGCAGCGGTGCAGAGTGCATTAGTTAAAACGATTCCGTTTCCAAAATATCCTTGTGGAATTGAGGGATCAAATCTTGATCTTCCATCTACAGCAAAGAGAAGTTTTGTCTTTTGATCAGGCTTCATTTGTAATGCCTGAGTTCGCGCTTTCCAGATGAAAGCTGAAAGGACTTCAAATGAAGTGCATTTGGTAACATTGCCATCTTCTTTGGCTTTTGCTTTTAGTTGTTCAAGCTTCTCAGGGTCAAAACAGAAGGTCTTATACAGCATTTCTTCTTGGTATAGTTTAGTAGAGTCTGATATATCTTTAATTTCAGCGAACTCGTTATGAGTATATTCGGGCATTGGTGGATTTCTAGGCTTGAGTATGCTCCTGTCTAGGAATGGATGGACTTTGATAGGTAAACCTCTAGCAGTTTCACCCCAAGAATTCACAAACTCCATCGCTCCGATCCCATCAAACATGCAATGGTTCATGCACAAACCAAGCACAAATCCCCCACATTTGAACTTTGTCACCTGAATATAGAGAATTATCACTTAGTTAATTTAGTATAGAATTGAGCTCATATTATCTTCGGGCATCCATGCTTCAAAAAGATTGAATAGCGCACTTGGTTGAATGCTAAGTTATTTATACATGTTTTGGTTTGTTAAACATGGATTGTTGATCAAGTGATTTTGTGAACACAAATCATGTGCATATCCTAGAATTGCACCAATAGAGCAACTTTATCATAAGGGGGTTCAATTGAATTCCCTTCATTCGTAAACTTCTATTGTGCAAAATGGGCTAAAACAAACCACGAGTTGGTTTCTCATCTGGTCACTCAACTTATAGTTATTATCTCAGAAAGTGACTTTATGAGATACTAATAACTCTGAATTGAGTGATCATCTGGGAAATCAACCGAATAAACAACAGAAGCATGTAAATTTCTCCTAATAAACAAAGAATACATAGTACCTGAGCCACCAGGGGAGGCATTTCTAGTATATTTTTAGCACCAGGGATATCATAAACAAGTTTGCCAAGTGTAACAGGATCAGGCTTAGTATTATCACCAATATCCTCTATGTTACAATTTGCTTCTGCCTCAACAAAAACTGCCCCTTCTCCACTACAGTCCACAGTAAGTTTCATTTCCTGGCTTATTGTCAATCTCCCTGCTAATGGATAATAATGAACAAGAACCTTTGACAAAGCATCCTTCATCACTTCAGCAGCATTCTCATTCCCCTTTTCTTCTGATTTGAAACAGTAAATTGTTCGAACCGGCACGGCTATATTCTGATCAAGATTTGATAAGTAATATTGCCCCTTCTCTGTTTCCTCTGCTGGTGCCACCAAACTTGGCACTCCTTGCTTCACAATAAGCTCAATTGCAACATTCTTTTTACCATTCTCCATTTCTCAAAATTAAAAATCTTGTTTTTGAAGAGACAAAAAAAAAAAAAGTTAAAGAAATTGAAGTGGCATGAAAAATAAGATACACAACAAAAACTAAAAATAAAGTACCTAAAAGACGGGGGAAAATGCAGTTAATGTTCTGATATTTTGAGTCTAGAAATGGTATACTTGTGAGTGTGGAGATAAATGACTTTGGATATATATATATATAGGAAATGCATGAGTTGGACTATTGACTATTTGTTGAGTATTGGTTAACAAAAATGTGTACTATTGAAAAGGACCATAGGAGCTGTATTTTTTTATATTACTAATTAAAGCTATTTATACGCAAAGCTGTCTAAATGGTGGAGGAGAAAATTTGGGTACGTAAACAAAAAGAAAAAATTGCAAAAAAAATAAAAAAAAATGACAATGCAGATAGTATATGATGAACAAACTTGCTGTGTACATGTGCTGGTGGACGGGAAGCAGTAGGTTTAAGTAGTAGAGGTCGTGTCAAGACCGATGAAATTCAAAATATAAAGAAGTAAACGCATAACATCTATTATATTAACAAAGATAAAGTTAAAATTTTAATTTTATGGATTTTGGATTTTAAAACGACAGGTTCTAACCTTAATGAATTTCTTAATATAAATACATTGTTTGAGCAAAAGTTATTGAGTTCAACCAAATTCATATCCAGACTTCTAGTTCCGACCCTGACTCTATATATACATAAAAAGTAAGTTTAACCCTTTTCCAATGAAACCCCCCTAGCTCGTCCTTGATCCATAGTCGAGGTGCATGCAAGTTAACCAGACACAACCACTAATTAAAAAAGGACAATGGAAAAAGTTGTAATTTTTTATTTTTTCAAAGTGTATGATTTGAAGAATGAGATTTTGCTGTTGTCATATGGGTGTGGTAGGCTACTGGCCCCAAAACCAAATGTTACCAATTCAAAAAATGTGGCGTAAGAATTGAAGTAAACTCTTGTATAGTTTGGTAGAGTTGGCCTCCAAATTAAGTAGATCAATGACTTAGTCAAATATTTTATACTAAAAAGCAACATATTTTCCAATATTTGTAGCTTTTGTCAATTTGAATCCTCTTTTCTTTAAAATATGTTCTCATCTACAAAAAGAAAAATAAGTAGATTTTGATCAAATCATTTATGCAAATACAATACCCTTAACGTAAGGTAATAACAATGTAACATTAGGGGTAAACTATTGTAGTTATAAACAAAACTTGTTTGTAATAGAAGCTATAAGAGTTGGGTACTAAAATGGTTAATCAATTTAGGGAAGTTTCACATTTCACAATCCAAGAAAATTAATTGGGACCTTGGTCTTTTGGACCTTTTACGTCGTTTTTTTAAAAAAATGTTAATGATTTTCAGCATTAAAATGATCGATGTTGCTCGCTTGAAGAAGTCAGAAGTAATTTTGTGTTTGGACCATGAAAAAATTGAGTTTAATTCAAGTGGATATCGTTGCAAAAGTTTGGAAATATTGAAACTTGAAAGGGATGAAAAACTACTTTCGGTTTTGCATACAAGATTTGACGGATATTTAAGAAACATGACATGTCAAAACTTCATACACTAATGTCTGGAAACATCGTGTAAAAATCTTTTGCTTGCTTTCAAATTATCTAAAATTAAGTTTTGATAAGTCAAACTTCATATGTGATATGTGTATGTTTGATCAACTTTAGAATTTCGTACTTAAAATTAATTTGAAGCGATTAAACTTACAAAGATTTAAGTAATTCACCTCAAGCAAAAGCGGATTCAGAAATTAAAGTTTATGAATTTTCTTTGTATTTTCCCAAGGAGAATCAGACCCATACAAAAGGTCAGCAAAGCTTAAGTGGATTCATTCACTATCGTTGAACCAAGTGACTACTTTGTTATTAATTTTTCAGTAAATATTTCTTATAAATTTAATAAATTTCTTAACAAAAATCACTTGATTTTCGGAAACTCACACCTAGTACCCTAGATTTTCCCCCAGCTACAAGTTGTAGTCTTTTGCTTATTGGTAGAGAAGTGGAGTATAAGCATTGATTATCATAAAGCAATCTCTTTATGCATATTTTAAACAATTATTGCGTTATGGCTTTTTGAAAATAGAAATCAAAAACTTTAACTTTAGTAATGAAAAGACATTTTCATGGAAGACATATGTAGAATCAATGGGTTCGTACGAAGCTACTCTTCCAATGTCTTTAATTACTTGTCAATTTTTGAATTGATACACCTATTAATAAAACAATTGATGACATAGTGAGATTACCATTTTACCCCTATTAATTATGAAGTGGATGAATTAAAAACATAAGATTTTCAAGAAGTTCTATCTTTTTCAAAATAATTAATTGAGGATATAATAGGTAAAAAAAATTGTCCTTTCTTGATTTATCAAAATGAACAAGTAATTAGGGACAATCAAAAAGGAAAAAATGAACAAGTAATTAGGGACAGTATTGTTTCCAGCTCAAACATTGCATATGTGTGTGGGGAAATCAATGGCATTTCCTTATTACTACAGTATTTACTTAACGTTATTATAAAAATTTATAAGCTTTAAATTTTAAACGTGTCTTAATCCTATTAGAATTATTGTTTGTTGAGACTTGGTTGTTTACAAAATAAATTATTGTCAGTGATACACATGTAAACGGAGCCCAACTAGACCCCCGGCCAAAACCTATAAATTGACAATTGCATTTGTACGCAAAACAAATTAAACAATAGCGTCAAGTCGATTGTCAAATTATCGTTCATCTATTTACATCTAAATCAATTAAAAGGACTTTATGCAAGTATTATCTAATTTTATGAATCAATTAGTTGGCATTGGGTTAGAAAATGGAATGATTATCCACTTTATTGGTTTTCTTATAATTTGTCTAATTATCAAATAAAATTAGTATAAAAAGTTTCTTCTTTATTATAGATACTTAAATAAAACACATCAAACAAAAAAAATTATTTAAATTTTTGATAAGATTTCTTATGAGTGACTATACACTTTGACACAAGTCCATCCAACTTGTAGATGTACTGAATTTCGACGAGGCAAGATCAATTAGTCTAATAAATGAGTGAATCATTAACCCAGAATTATGTTTTCATGAAACTTTATCACGCCTACCCGTGATAAAATCTTTCATTACGGATGCCAAAAAGTAGGACTAAATCATGATGTATTGGAATACGTCACATTCCCAAAAACATCATAATTGAATGAAGAATTGTCTGCAGAATCTGCAAAGCACCTGTATGATTAGGTCTTGAAATGAACCAGCAAGTTCACCACAGTTTTTCTCCATAACTGAATATGTATTTACATAACATTCAAGAATATATTGCAAAATATAACAATAGTATGTCAAACACTTAATTTTGGACAAAAGAGGGAAAAAAAAAATTGTTCCTCCTAAGTTTATACAAATACAACTCAAGACATGGAAACACCAGGAAAAGACAATAATAGCAATTATCAAGCAAGCCCTCCATGCCATCATGGAGTTCTTTTTAATCTCTTTATTCAGCAGCAGTACACATGATACAGAATCTTAGTCATTCACCATATCTAACCTTTGGCAATCTGCAATAGTTATAAAAATTAAAAAGTACAAGAAGCTCAAAACCCCGGACTATCAGCAAGAGATGGGGATAAGGAAATCCTAAGGTTACATCTACAGATTAGCTAACACAGAAATGTCTATCTTACAACTATCCTACTGAGGCCACCATCTGTATATCTTGCAGCTAACAGTATAACTTCTCGCTTACATGTCTATACAGAGGACAACATGCAAATCAGAACAATTAACAAGCTTGCATTGGTAGCAAACTCGACTTGACTTGTAAATCAAGCATCACTGTCAGCACCATCAGACTTTTCTGCATCTTCATCACCTTCAGGCTTTTCTGCTTCACCGTCTCCTTCAGAGTTTTCTGCACCATCACCCTCAGGTTCATCCTCATCTTCCTCTTCACTCATGCTATTTATTACTTCAGTGATTATAGCTTTTACCTCTGCTTTTCTGTGCATCAAATCCACATCAAAGTGGCTACCTGTAATGAAGTGCCAAAACAAGGTTCAGAAATGAGAGATCGGTACAACAGAATTTAGAATAGCAGGTAGAATGAGCATTTAAAAAAAACATACCTAGTTGCCTGATAATATCAGATAAAGTTGCCTGCATTTTAAATAGTGCAAGAAACCTCATCAGTATGAAGCTCAAGCACTTTTTTTATGAGAAGCACGAAGCTCATGTACTTCTCCAAAATAAAGTACTATTACTTTTTCAATAGTAAAGACTTACCGTGTTAAAATCAACTTTTTTCAGAATAATTAATACTACTGCATGCAATTCTTCTTTGCTGGGCTCTGCCTTGGCCTTCTTCACACTTTTCCCTTTTCCTGTTCCAAAAGGTTCAACAGTCAGAGAAGTGGAAGATACACAAAATTGATAAGAGAATCTGTCTGGAGCAATAACAGCCATTCTGTCAATCGTAGAATACATATGAACATCAGATACTGGATGAACACTGACATTAAAAAATGCTCTCTAAATGGCACAACCCAATACTGATTTTGAAAAAGGAGAAAGCCTGATCACTGACATTAAAATATATTCTATGTGGCACATCACTATACTCATTTTGAGAAAAAGGAGAAAACGCATGGTGTATCCTAGAAATGTTACTCTTCACCACAATATCTCAAAAAATAAACCTGAAGAACTTTAGCTTCTCACAACAGAGAAGACTCGAACACATTTAAAATTAACTATAAAAGAAAAAGTTACACACCTTTTTCAGAAACCTTTGAAGTAGACTTGCTTGATTGTTTCTTGCTTGAAGAATTTTCCTTCACAGATTCAGTTTCTTCTTTTTTACTTTTCTTTTCATCCTTTTCTTTCTTGGCTTTAGATGTTGAATCAGCAGCAGAAGCACCTTTCTTGGAAACTGAACTTGAAGGGGTAGATTTTGATGAACTTTTCAAGGACTTAGCAGGGCTGCCCTTTTCTGTAGCCTTAGTCTTCTCTGCTGCTTTACTCCCCGAATCCTTCTTCACACTCTTCTTTGAATTAACCTTCTCATTAGACTTGTTTTTCTTTGGTTTCTCTTCCTCTTCCTTTTCCTCTTCCTCTTCCTCTTCCTCTTGTTTCTCACCTTTCTCAGAACCACTCTCTTCCTGATCACTTCCTTCTTTAGGAGCTTCATCATCATTCTCAGAGTCATCACCACTATCTGATGGTTGTTCATCATCAGCTTCTTCTTCCTCAGTTTTTGCTGACCGCTTGCGTTTTACCCCAACTTCAGATTTCTGATGCTTCTGCTTTGAACATGACAAAGAATTCAGACACCTTCAGCATCAGGATATAAGTGCCAGAAAAATAGTGATAGAAGATAAAGAGCTGTTGGGGCCTGCTTAACCTAGCTTAACTACCCATATTACAAAAGAGGAAAGGCAACAAAAAAAAGATTTGACACCATGATAGCATCAAGGACAATAATGAAGCTTTGGAAGCTCCATGAAGGTCGTTAACAAGATCTCAAGTGAAGGATTTGCAATTTAAGGTTGTTGGACTTCAATGGGAAATAAATAAGTTAATAGTGGATGAAAAGCTCAAGACTAAGATAGATGAATTGGCTAACTAAATGTCACAACTATTTTATGGTTCAAATTGAAGTCAAAGAGGGGGTGGAATGGGGCCCAAACACCAGTCAGTAGATGCCTTAAATATGTGTCTAAATCAGCACAAAATCAAGGTGCCTTCCTTAATTTTAAATGCCTGGTGGAGTTAGGATTCCAAAGACGAACTTTCCTAATTCTTTTCTTAGTTTGTTCTGGAAACGTTCCCTAATTTATTAGGAACATCTTTAATGTTTTCCTGGGTAGTTAGTATTTTTTTTATTTTTTATTTTTGAAACTGGTAAGACTGTATTCTTCAGCATTAAGGGCATGCTGGTCACCACCAAAAAATGTCAGTTACAAGCTTCCTAACAAATCTACAATCTGGTTTGTATCTACTATACACAACTGTTTACACCAAAAAAGTAAGGTACTATACAATTCCATTTGACCTTGTGAATGGAATTATTTCTATTTTCAAAACATTTGTCATTCCTTTCCTTCCAAACTGACCACCATATACATGATGGTATTAACCTCCACCATCTCCTCTGACTCTTGCTGCCTCCTCTCCTTACCCAGCTCTTTAGCAACTCTGATGTATGTTCTGGCATTGTCCAATTCAGATTTCAAATGCTAAGGAATAAATTCCAGACTTGCTTGGTAAAGTTACAATGCAAGAAAATGCAATTCAGATTTATTTCCTTTTCTTTTTTTCTAAGAATGCTGGACTTGCTTTTCATTGTTTAGGTTTATTTCCTTGTTTCTTTACATTGTCTTGGCTACCCTTAGGCTATAAATAGGGGTGTCTTCTTTTGTTATTACATTCAAGCTATTGTTTATATAATTAAGATGTTCTTTTCTTGCACTTTTGTGGGTGGTTGGCTACTCTTGAACTTATTCCTCAACCTTCAAGAATCAACTTAAGGTGGTAAGTTTAAATCCATCAAATCGTATTACTTTTAGGTATTCCAAAAAGGTGACAACTCTTGGCTTAATGTGTTTTGTATCTAAGGCGGGTCGGGATCCATAATCTATCGCTTGGCTTTATTCTCTACCAAAGATAGATTAGTTTAGGCTATTTGTTCTTGTTAGGAGTTTATTTTTAAAATTTAGACCTTCTTTTTTATGACCATGGTGTTAGGGCAAGCAAAAAAAGTTCTTTGATTAATTCTTGAATTGCTTGATATGTTCTTGAATACAAGAAAGTGAGAAACTCATTCTTGAATTCATCATATCTTTATTTTCAATTCTTCTTCGTGTCTAGTATTATTATTTATAGCTTCTGCGAATTTCTTTGAGGTTCCTGATTATTTATAGGTTCCACATATTTCTTTAAGGTTCCTGATTATTTATAGCTTCCGCGTATTTCTTTAAGGTTCCTGATTATTTATTTATTTGAGTTCTTGGGTCCATAATGTGATTCTTGTCACACCAAATCTAGCTTGATAAGTTCAATCATTTCTCTAGTAATGAAGCTTTTTAAATGGGAAACGCAAGACAAGACAAACCAAAAGGAAAAAGGAAAGAGAGGACGCACATGCTAGTGTTATCAAAGACTCACCTATGGCTAGTACTTGTCAATTCTGATATCTATTAAAATCCTCAATACAAATTACATGATAAAATGTTTCTTAATTAACTCCTTGGTGGCACTAGTAAGCATGATCCTTAATTAAAATCTAGCTTCATTTCCATTCTTTATCAAAAAACATCTAGATTCATTTAAATTGTTACCGGTTTGAAGCTCAGAGAAATTAAATGCTGAACCAAGTATCAGTAACACAAGTTCTAGCTACTCAAACATTGTCATTGGTTGATTGATTTAAGTAGAGAAGGACAAGATTGAGAGTTAACCTTAACTGACTTATCCGAGGAACCTGCACTTTTGCTAGCTGAGCCCTTTCTCTTTTGCTTCTTACCCTTCTAACATCAAAAAGAACACAAAAATTACAAGTTCATAATTTACTTTATAGGCAAAAAAAAAGTTAAAGACAAAAGGCAACTCCTCCAAACTCAAGCTGTCAAGTACAGGAAGAGGGCTTAATAAATTCAACTACATACCTGTTCCTTCTCAGCAAGCAAGGAATCTGTTGTAGAATGAGGAGATTCCAGGAATTCTAATAATTTCACTGAGAGCTCATCCTGAAAATTGATGCAAGTAGCATGACTGATCAGAAAAACATAGTTAAGACATATTAGCTGCAGTGGATTGCACAGCCAACAAAAGCACCCATTTGCAGAACATACCTTCTTTGCAGAAGTTCTGCTCACTGGAATATTGAGGACATCACAAAAATCCAGCAGCTTTTCCTTAACACACTTGTCCAACTTCTCTTTGGTTTTTCGCCTTTGTTTTTCCTGCTTGACAAATGAAGTAGGCAAAAGATAATCTGATTACACATTCACTTAAAGGATTATTCAGGAACTTGATAACAACCATTTCCACGTGTAAATAAGTAAAAGAAGTGCAAGGACAATTGGAACACAATACAAAGGAGATAGAAGCAAGATACCTCATTTTCAACCCAAACAAATCCTGAAAATTGTCCTATGTTTTTCTTCAAACTATGTACCTAAAAAGGCAAAACATCAAAGATCTCTGTGACAGTGAAATTTTATTGATAAATCCATATTAAATTTTGGATTAATCCATAAATTCATGATATATTGACCAAGTCAAATTACTGGTTAATAAAGTCGGATTAATATTTAAGTCAAAATATATGACTTAAATAAAGTCCAAATCACATTTGGGTCAGTCCATTAAGTTGACAAGACGGGCCCAACTCATTTTCTTCAAGCCCAAGGACCAAAATTGCTTGGACGAAAATACCCCTAAAACCCTAGCTCAAGCCTATATAAAGAGGTCTTCATAAGACCAAGAGGAAGGAGGAAGAAAAAGAAGAAGACACATAGAAATACATAGAGAATCATTGCTTTTCAATGGTGATCTGCAAGTCTTCCGCATACAAATAAGTATTCGCTCCAAGTCTTGAGCCACAAGTACAAAGAAGTCTTCGCTCCAAAAGTTGAGCCGCAAGTATTCCATCAAATCAAGAACATCATTGAAGAAAAGAATCAGGGAATTACATATCTTTTCTTAAAGATTTTATAAAGATTGTAATCTCGCATAAATTCAAATACAAATACTGTTGTTTGCTTGCTATTTTCCTTTCCTGTTTGCTATATTTCAAGGACGAAACTTTAGACGCTTACAATCTCATCAAAGCCCTACAACATTATAAGTGACACCAAGTCATGTACAGTTGAAACTGCAAAAGAAACACATGTACAGTTGAAACTGCAAAACCGAGAGAAAGCACCTCAAGTTTTAAGGTTCAAGAGTTTGTTAGTAAGAAGATAATGATTACCTTTGATTTCTTGCCAAAAAGAATGTTGTGAAGTATTTGCAGGTTGTCATCAGGTTTTCTCTTGGATAGTTTATAAGCCACTGAAAATTTCAAAATATTGGAGGTGTCAAGAGACAGAAATAGTTTGTATCAAGCTTCAATATCATGCAACTATTATTAAGTAAATCTAAGCATCAGAATCATAACAGATAGAGACCTTTTGATAACATTTACATTTTTATTTATGCAAGTGAACATTGTTTTACTTGAACATGGTTTTTCGTGGTTCCTGTGATTTACTATTTATGCAATTTCCATATTTTCTCCTACTATTACTAGTTTTTAAAATCTTAAAATCTATGTCAAATTAAAACAAGAGTATATTAGCGAAATTACAACCTCAATGATATTCACCAATTAACTACAAAAAACCAAAAAAAAATTGCCTTAAAGGGATCCACTTTACTTAACTTATCATTAAACCGTAAATAAATCCTAACCCCAGAAGAGTGAAAACAAGAAAACTGAGCAGTAGTGAAATCATACCATTTGGTATATCCTTCAGCTGAGTACCACTACCCTGCATTTAAACACACTAATTCATAAGAGCAAATTCATATCATTACTGTAATTGTAAATTAGACATTTACAGTGTCACTTAATCTCTAATTGGAACCTAAAGCTAAGAAGCGACTGAAGATACGTTGATCTCAGTGAAAAATGAAAAATTGAAGCGTCCAGAATGATACCTTCCTAATTGACAATGGCTTAGGCGTGGAACCTCTAGCATCCGAAGACTCAGAATAGCGTTCCACAGTTTTCCTTTCCCTAGTTGGTCTTGTGATTGGTGTTACAGGCTCTTCCGTTCTCTCACCTCTGCTTTTGCCTTTCTTGACTGGTTTTTCTTCTTCTTTTTCCTCCTCCTCTGACTCTTCTTTCTCCTCCTCTGATTCCGCGTCTTTTTTGTCAACTTGCATTTCGTCTACTTCTTGTCCTTGTACGGAAGATTCCTCTTCGTTTTCCTTGTCGTTATCCTTTGCTTGTTGCTCCTCAATCACCTCCTCTGTTTTCTTGTCATCTAGGGTTTCTTTTTCGGACGCCATAGAAGAAGAAGAAGAATACTACAACTCAACAGCAGCAAAAGGAGTGGTAAAACCCTAGCTGGGGATTTTGGTTTTGGGGGAAAAGAGAGAAGTTTGAAGTTACAGATCTAAAATTGAAATATTAAGGTGGGAAAGGCGGGCGCCATTTGGAATTGGAGAAGCTAAAATACAGTTTGGAAGCTCCAATTTTTCTAAATATTGGGAATTCCCGGTTATCAAACCGTAATTCCCCCGCCCACCCCCTTTGCTTTTTGGGCCTGTGGGCTAATCGAGTTATTGATTTGTAAAGGTCGACTTTTAAAAAGGGAAACGGTAAATATCTTATAAAAGTAAAATAATTACAAATATATACCTCTTTATATTTATATCCTATTAAATAATTATATTATATATCCTCAAATTAATTTCAATTAACTGATACTAAATCAGTATCATATATTGTATTGGTATCATTAAGGTTTTTTGTTCAGAAATTACTCATTAGTCATTGATACTATAAGAGTATATATTGGTATCATTAAGGTTTTTTGTTCAGAAATTACTCATTAGTCATTGATACTATAAGAGTATATATATACTCTTATAGTATCATTGACTGGTGAGTAATTTCTGAACAAGAAACCTTAATGATACCATATATATATATATATATATACTCGTATAGTATCATTGACTAATGAGTAATTTCTAAACAAGAAACTTTAATGATACCACAACAATATACATATATTCTTATGGTATCATTGACTAATGAGTAATTTCTGAACAAGAAACTTTCAATGATACTACAACAATATACATATACTCTTATAGTATCATTGATTAATGACTAATTTCTGAACAAGAAACCTTAATGATACCAATACAGTATATATATAGTGATTTAGTATTAATTAAGCGAAATTATCAGCCTTAGTGATGCCAATACATTATATGATACTGATTTAGTATCAGTTAGGCGAAAATTATTAGTCTTAATGAATAGGGGGTATGGGCTGTAATTTTGTTTGAGAGAATGGGTATTTCTTGAATTACTTTAGATTAGGGTATGAAAATGTAATTATTTTGAGTTTGATGGACCATTTATGTAGTTTTTCCTTTATTTAATTACGAATTATAACTACATGTAAGAGGAGGAGAGAGGCGAACGAGACTAGGAGATGGAGGAAAGAGGCGAGCAAGATATTTCAAAAATGACTATAGTTTGGGCTTAATTAGAGTTTTATAACTACAATTTACTTGATTACAAATTATAGCTATATGTCAGGGGAGGAGAGAGGCGAGCGAAACTAGGAGATGGAGGGAAGAGGCAAGTGAGAGATGTTGAATACATGTTGTATTTGTTGTATCACAAATACAATTGATATAACTTATTTGTATCACAAAGCGGCGTCAAAATTGCTTGGTTTCAAGATGTAGAATCTATGCTGAATTACCATTTGGCATGGCTATTAGGACTTGGGGTTCTCTCTTAGGCGACGTTGGTCCGATCTATTACTTTTTCTTTGTGCATATTTCGTTGTAGAGGGTAGGTTCACAGGTACAATCTTCGTAACTTCATGGAATACTCATGGATTGACCAATTCTTATTTAGAAAGTTGTAATTTCTTAACTATCACGATTCTACTCTTACTAATAGTTTAGCATAATCGCTATAAATGAATACAACATTTTAGGAGGAGAGAGGTGAGCAATATAGAGAGGGGATGAATATGTGTTGTATATGTAGTATAACGAATACAGTTGATACAAACACAAATATAATTGTCTGAATACAAATGATACAATTGATTTGTATCGTATATTGAATATAATTGTATCAATTGTATTAATGAACACAATTTATGTTGACGAATACAATTGGTAGAATGCAAATTGTCATAATATAATTGATACAAAATACGTATACAAATGATACATAATATAAAATACAGTTAATATGAAATACAAATTCATTTGACTTATAATACAAAATACAATTGTCATTTTTATGTGAATTGTTTTTTGGGCGGCAACTGTTTGGCTGGAGAGAGAGAGAGAGGGGCGAGAGAGATAGAGAAAGAGAGAGAGAGGGGGGGCAATGGGAGGAGAGAGGCATGGGAGAGAAATTTGCAAAGACACGTTGCATATAACTAAAGCCGTCAAAACGGGCTTAGCCCATGGCCCGCCCAACCCAACCCGTTATTGGGGTAGGGTTGGGATAGGATTTTATAAGCTCATTTAAAACTAGGGCTTATAAGCCCTTGGCCCTTGAGGCTTGATCGGGGTCGGCCCATGGGCCAAAACTTTTTATTTAAGGGTAACATACAATAATCTCACCAGTATATAATCTAATTACTTAAATACACGCTATGTTGTAATATTATGAATCTTACCAGGTTTTGGTACGTCCAGATACATGTATCTCGGAATATATGAACTCAAAATTAGGTTGATTTGTTCTAGATACACTATATCCAAGTAGATTCACGTGTATCTAGGATACATAGACAAATCTCGCACCTTCGCCTCCCTCACATCTTGCTTGCTCGCATATCTGGTATGCGATATACATGCTAATTACACTAGATTTTTTGCTATTATTGAAACAACACCATTGTTTGCCATATTTGTTTTGAAAATCTTATCATTTTCTTAATGTTATAGAATTATAAGTTTGAAAAAAAGAAGAAGGGCTAGCCCGCCCCAACCCTCGGCCCTTCTAAGGTTGGGTTGGGTTGAGCATTTTCAGGCCCTACAAAATGAAAGGCCGGGCCGACCTAGCCCTTAAAATTCTTTGGCCCGCGAGGCTTAGGCCGGATGGAGCTGAGCCAACCCTTTTTGACAGCTCTACATATAACTATAATTATAATATTCTAAACTATAGTGGTTTATCACAAACAAATATCAAATGTTTGTCATATTGTGTAATTTTCCCATTTGTGAAAATGTTAAATCGATAATTAAATTAATAGAATATTTATTATTAATTTTCAATTAATTGATTAGCAGTTCTTAACGTTTCAATTTAATCGATAAAGAAATGTTCTCCTAATTTTTTTTCCCTTTCTGCTATTTTTATTTGTTAATATATATGTTAGCTTTATAGAGCACACATCATGTTCATGCACAATAGCATGAGAGTCTAGATAGATTACAAGTAGAAATAAATTCAATGGTGTAAATTACAAGTAGAATTTTAATTTTATCTAAAACAATTTTTATATTTAGTATAAGTTGCTCATAAAATTCTGCATGATTGAAAATTTCTTCAAGCTCAAAGTTATGGCTAGCCAACTTAACTTGTATAACTTGTTTGCAAATTTTACCAAATTCATAAAAATTGTGTGTGTTATTTAAATGTTCACAAATTATGATTGACCGGCAAAAAATTGAACTTTCTTTATTCTATCTATTTTGTAGCATTGTTTGCGACGATCTTACAAGATTTGATATTCTCTTTATTTTATTAAATTATTTACAAATAATAACACATTAAAAAGACCTGCATGGATGATTTCTTATTGACGTTATTCATCACAAAAAAGTATTTTTTTTATTTAAAAAATAATAAAATATAAAATAATATATAATTGTCAGCTCATGAAAATTAGAATAGAACTTAGCGAAATCTTGACTTAGGTGATTATGACTAAAATAATCATGAAAATCAAGGAAAGAATACGATAGTAATAAAGAATGAGCTTGAAAAAAAAAGGAAAAGTAAAGAAACAAATTGATGAAGATCAATTGCAAGGCTTTGTGATACGAGCAAATGTGAATTTAATTTTTGCATGATCAAAAATAAATATTTCTTGCTCTTTTATTCAATAAAAAAAAAAACAGAAATAACAATCCGATAGTCTTTATTATGCTTTTTATGATTTTTTTGCTTGAAATGTATTTGTAGAGTTTTTTTTAAATAAAGACAAAAATTAATCATGATTTCATAAAAAAACATTTTTTTGATTTCTTTAATAATTTCATGATTCAATTAAAACTAACTCACTCACTTGAACCGAATATGTGTATGATCGTCAATATAAATTAAGGAGATTTAATGAAATCAACTTGATCTTATTCCAATAGTGTTTGATATGTCATATTGAAGAGCGTTTAATAAATAATGATAAAGACCTAAACTAAGTTAGGAAATTATGTGTTTACTTTATTCTAAAAAAATTATTCAAATAATTGGTTAACAATGTAGGATTGTTAGGTCCACATCGAAGAAAACTCATTTATGGAGGGTATATATGGAGATCATTTATGTACCTATAATATAATAATTCTAATAAACATTCAAGAGTGTAGTTTATTGGTAAAAAATAAAAAGTGATTTGAGAATTATTAGTTTCATGACTCATCATTCATGTTCAAATTTAAAGCACTGCTTGGATGGTTATTATATTTTGTATCCTAATGTATAGTATTATATTTAATTGTATCGTAGTAAATATAGTGATTGGATAAATTGTATCGTTTTCTATCATTATATAATGTCACATTTTAATAATTTGAAGAATAAATCTAAAAAAAAAAGGTATGCGATAAAGCTAATATAAAAAAAAAGTAGGATACATAAATAATAAATATGATTATTAAATCATAAGTAAAGTCAAAACAAGAAGAAGAAAATTAGGAAAATACGCAACCACACAAAATCAGTCATCACACAAAATGTGATTTTTCGTCATTAACGATGAATTTAACGATATGATACAATAAAATTTAACACCTTGTTTGGGTGGTTGTTACCCGTTGTATTGTATTGTTAGTTTAAATACAATGTTTGTTTTGATTGTTACTTAAATTTTATTGTATCGTATCGTTTGAATTTATTGTTAGGTAACGACGAAAATAATCATTTTGTAAAACGGTTGATTTGGTGTAATCGCGTCGTTACCTTAATATTATCTCCTCATTTTATCTTTACTTATTATTTAATAATTATATTGTATCATTTACGTTACATTTTCATAGTAATTCTACCCCAATGCCCTACTTTTCTGGTAGGTTTATCATTCAAATAATCGATGTGTGATATTATGTAACGACAAAGAACGATACAGTCTATCCAAATTCTATTTATCGTATCATTAAATCTATAACAACGAAAAGACTCATTTTATGTAACGATCGATTTGGTGTGACTGCGTCGTTACCTTAATATTTTCTTCTCATTTTATCTTTACTTATTATTTAATTATTTTATTTTATCTTTTACATTACCTTTTCACAGTAATTCTATCCACATATACCCAATTTTTCTGGTAGGTTTATCATTCAAATTATCGACGTGTGACATTATGTAACGAGAGAACGGTACAGTCTATCCAAATACTGTATTCATTAAAACAATACAACACAATATAATATATACATTTTGAAACTATACGTAACAACAATCTAAATAAAATATCAGCAACAATCAAAACAAACATTGTATTTAAACTATCAAATACTACAATACAACGGTAACAACCATCCAAACAATGTTTAAATGTGTTATAAGTAATTTTTTTCCATCTATCATAATTTCTTGATAATTATTATTGGTGGAAACAGATAAAAAAATGATATCTCGTGAAATTAGTTGAGATAAAAAAAAAAAAAAAATTGGGAAAAGTCTAGAGCCTGCCCAAATCAAATTGAACCAAATAGAGTGAGTCAGTCAGTTGTCCCCAAAGCCACAGGTTCATAAAAGCTCTGCCTAATTAATATCGTTAGTTCAAAAGAAAAAAAGAAAAAGCAGTGAAATACAGATACGCTTAACCTATCAAAGACATGAACCCATGTTTGAGCTGAGGACGGAGATATCTATGAACTGGAATCCAACGCTTTCGATTCTACAGATGGACGGAAATACTTAGACACCCACATTGTTTTTCCTCATCATTTTTCCCATCGCCATCTTTATCTCTCTTAAATTCCATTTTTTCCTATTTGGGTTCTCGTTTTCTTGTATTTTCATGTGAAGCAGAGCAATCGGTACAGCCAATTTTTGTTTGTTTGTTTGAGGAATTAACAAATGGCGAACACCACCATTGCCGCTGGTCCTACATTTTCCTTGCAACACCGCCATCAAGTACTTGGGAGGGTTGGAATTAGTACTTTACGGCAGCAGCAAGGACATACTCTGTAAGTACTCTTATCTCTGATCTAAGATCTGAACAGGATTTATTTGTCTAATTTGTGCATTTGATTTTGCTAATAAAGCTAAAGATTTCGAATTAGCCCTAAGCATGGAAGATTTGCTGCTGTGCATTTATGTGATTGTGATTGTTCCGACAAAGCGAAATATTTGCATTTAGTAGTTACCACAACTACTAAGCTTCAATCCAGAACTAGTTTGGTTGAAGTGTGTGAATCATTTATATCTGTTCTGCCACTGCCATAATAACTGCTAAAGATTTAATTTTTTTAATATTATAAAAAAAAAAAGTTCTTCCCTTCCAACCCTGGTTATATATAAAGTCTACGAACAATCTTATCTTCTCATACTCTGTTCTCCCTCTTTTTACATCATCAAGTCAAAATGTTGAGCATATTTGCTGCTTTTGTTTTGTTACGTTGGTTGGCCTTAATTGTTCGAGGGTTATTGAGTTATCGACACATGCAAATGATCAATGATATAGGTTCTTTACACCAGCAGTGCCTGCTATATGGAGGAGATTTTGTCCATCTATAGGCATATATCAGGATAGGCAATCGTTCTCTGATGGAACCTTCAATAGCGTTATGTGTTCCAGCAGTGTTGAAGGTGCAGATAAGATTTCAACGGATCAATCTCGAGTATCGAGGTAATGTAAAGAACCTCCTTCTGAATTTCTTTTCAAAACATTTTAATAAAAAGATTTGCTCACGTGTAATTCTTGGAAATTATCACATGGCCTTTTTTAGTATGGTTGGACACCTGCAAATTGAGCTAGTGAGAAGGCAGAACAATGGTGGCACTTCCAAAAACTTCGATATATTATATTTTGAGAAAGCACATTTTTTGGTGGATAGTTATGCCTGGTTGTAGAATTTGGCCTTTTATTTCTTCTTCGGGATTTATCTTCTTATTTGCCAAAAGGAGCCTGTAGAGGAAGTTATCAAGTTATGCCAATTTCTAGCTCCCTCATTGGCTCCAACCGGAGAAAATGAAAAAGAAAAACTCACCTAAAGAAAGGGAGTAAAAGGGCTCCAACTAGGTTCACTTCTTTCCACTTGTGTTATATTTGAGTGCCGTCGTGGTGCATTTCATTAACATATTGACAAAGAACTCTGATTTTAACAAGCAGGCTCAAGTATGTGTCAGAGAATTCAGCTGAATCTGTGTTTCTTCATTTTAACCTCAATATTTCATTTGCTTGTGCAGGCTAGGTAACAGGGGCTGCAAACTAATAGGATGTGGCTCTGCAGTACCATCTCTAAATGTATCCAATGATGATCTTGCAAAAATTGTTGATACTAATGATCAGTGGATATCTGTTCGGACAGGAATTCGTAACCGTAGAGTTCTTTCAGGCAAGTCTTTCTTTGGATTTGATGCTTTTTAACTGGATGGATTCTGTTGTCTTATGTTTTAGGGAAAAAAATATAGTAATACTTAAGCACCTTAGGCTTTGGTTTAGTTGTAAGTGACGCAGATGTGTGGATTAGGAACACATCATGAGTTTGAAGTGGAAAAGGGTACAGGGGCGGGCCCATCATCCACCAATTTTCGAACTGTGCATCAGTTGGCCTTGGGGAATTTTTCAGTTAAAAAAAAGAAGAAGAAACCTTTAGCTCCATTTAGGAGTAGAGTGCATCCAGAAAACAAGTAGCATTCAAAAATACTTCTAACCTTCGGTGAATAATTAAAAGTACATTTAGTTCCTAGAGTTTATCAAGAAGCGCTTCGGTAGAAGCTCAAATTTAGAGCTTTTGAAACTCCTATTGGCCTAAATTTTGTATCATAGAAAAGATAATCTGCCCAGTGTCAAATCAATAGTAATTCTAGTTGAGATTAAACTGTGAATGCCAAAAAAAAATTGGCTTTGTAAAATGATTGTACCAAGCATCAAGCGTATTGCTAATATAAAATTTATAGGACTGTTGGTACAACCGTACAAGCACATTATGAAAAGGTACCTATCCAAAGACTCCCAAAGGGCCATAGTGTGATGAGTGGATTGGATATCCTATTTCTTTGTAATACTTCCTTTCGGTCCTTTTCTCAGAATTTCAAAGAGCTTTTGATACTTTACTTTACTATACACACTACACATTTATGTTCTCTTATGATTAGATTGACATGTTTCTATAGAATCAAATTTTTTAGTATCAGGATACGTATCAGTGTTCTCTGTTGTTTCCTTTTGAATGTTTGTAGAACATAGCCTAATTGTTTATTTATTCCAAAAATAAAAGAGTCAACATTTAAATTTTTGTGGATACACACGAATGACTTGGCAAAGATCAACCATGCATTAATAGGTTGTAGTATAAATGATTTAAAATCAGAAATGCCTTTTGTGAAATGGGGGTAAAATACTTATATTCTTGTTTAGATGGAAAAAATGTATCAACTTTTTTGTATTTTATGTAAACCAGCCTTAATCTGATATATGCTTTTACAGGCAAAGACAGTTTAACAGATCTGGCTGCAGAGGCTGCAAGGAAAGCTCTTGAGATGGCAGAGGTTGATCCTAATGATGTTGACCTAATTTTGCTATGCAGTTCAACTCCTGAGGACCTTTTTGGTAGTGCTCCACAGGTATAACTTGCTAGAAGAATAGTGTCATTATATTTCCATACAACCGATATTGCAAGAAAAATTACCTTTCTAGCGGTATAGCCCATCTTCAGCAGTCCGTTCAGAAAGAACCTGCAATAGTGCTTTCTTTATTCCACACCCATAACATGAGTTAGCCAGAGTGATAATATGGAATGCATTGCAATGGAGCTTTTGATTTTAGATGTTTATTCTCTTTGCCTTCTGCTATATCTACTTTATAGAACATAGTTTATGCGTAGGAACTGATTCACAGTATGTATAGTTTTTCTTTTTTTCCATTCACAACATATTGTTGATGAACTTGTCTCCTGCATTTACTAGGATTATAACTGATAAAGATATCGCCCTTTAAGACAATTAAATGAAGCTAATCACCTTTAGTTCTGTGTGCATGATACTATTGTTAATTATGCATTTACTCATTCATATGCATATGATGTTACAATATAATGAAGAATGATTGACAACTTCTGAAATTAATTGTGTTTCATCGAGGCCAAGGGCAACTCTTTATTTATTTTGGCCTTGTTATAATTGAGTGTCCCCATGCATTTCCCTTGAAATTATGTAAAACAAAGAAAGTACATTTATGATGTAATGAGCTCTGTACTGTAAGCGTGGTAAAAGGTTTGAAGTGTCCCAAAATTGAAAGGGCATTTGATGGATGATCCATCATCTTTGCCTGTTTTTTTCTGACAAGGTAAGATAATTAGTTTGGTAAAGGATTGCTCCTCAGGAAAATTAATTTGACCCTTATATAATATACAAAAAGAAACTCCAGATATTTGAGATCTTTCTCTTTGAATAAGATCTCAATTCCAGCGACGGTTTCATTAGATATCTTACAACTAGAATCCCTCTTTTTTCCGATCCAGTTCCCTTCTCCCGCCATTGTGATCCTACATCAGACAGATAGTCCATATAGAAGTTCAACTTTGAGCTAAATGCTTGGTTTTGCTGGTCACAAGTGACTGGCCAGCAATGGTGTTGTTACTGCTAATCTGTCTTTCTAAATACTCGCAATAGATTTCTGTGCCCTGCAAAGAACGTGTTTGCTTATTCAAATTATTTTGGTTCTTATCTTTTCCAATGCTTTAATTATATCATGCATTTCCAACTGACTGACTTTTTAATTCTGATTTATACTGCCGACCCAAATTAACTAAGTTGCTGCACCGTCAAATTATACATTTAATCATGTTCTCTTCAGAATTTTCTTGGGGACTCTATCCATTCTTTTTTGGTACTTCTTTCCTCAGATCCAAAGAGCACTTGGCTGCAAAAGCAATCCATTGTCTTTCGACATTACAGCTGCTTGTAGCGGGTTCATGTTGGGTTTGGTATCTGCTGCTTGCTATATCAGAGGTAGAATTTTGTAAAAGTTTTTTTTTTTGATGCGTAAGTTCTTTGTAAACTTTGCCATTGAGAGATTAAATGAACCAGGTAATCATCTTTTGTTGGATACATTTTCTGTGTGTAATCCCACAGGTGGGGTTTGGGGAGGGTAAGATGTATGCAGACCTCTTTGTGGGGTAGAGGGGAGGGAGGGAGAGCATTTCAGTGTAATTTTTAAAGAATGACTTAGCATATGCTGTCAAGTTGTAACTGGGAAGTTATGAGTTATTACTATTAGAGGCTTTCCAGTACCATTTTCCCAGAAAGCTTGTTCTGATTACTTGACTTTTTTTTTTTTTGAGAAAGTTAACATTTTATAGACAAAATACACCAATAGTGTATTTCAGTAGTAATTACATCAGGAGTTTAAAGTTAGCAAAACCAAATAATCTATCACCTATACTCCTAAACTATCTAAAGAGTGAGTAATATCCTCCACCTTACTGGGGAGTACAAAGTTACACCAAAAATAAAAGGTTATAAGGCAATTCAGTTTCAAGCTCTGGAAAGGGATGCTCTTGTTTTCAAAACATCTCTGGTTCCTTTCCTTCCATATTGTCCACCAGATGCAAGCAGGGACAATCTTCCATCTCTCCTTATGGGCTGACATGTTTCCTTCTCTATTCCATCCTGTTAGGGCTTCTGATGTATGCCTTGGCACGGACCAACTGATACCCCTTAAGTTAAAAAACACATGCCACGGTTTCAGTGTCACTCTACAGTGAATGAAGAGATGTGGTTTGTTGTCTCTGCTTCTCTTTCACAAAAAAAAGCACCTGGAGCATAATTCCCTTCCCCTTTTCATTAGATTGTCCTGAGTTAGTACTGCTTGCCTGGCTACCAACCAGGTGAAACAAGCCACCTTGTGGTATATCTTTACCTTCCAAGGCCATGATAAGAGCATTGCAGCTGACCTATCAAGGTGTCTGTAAGCTGATTTTACTGTGAATTTCCCATTTTTGGCTCTCAACCATTTTAGACTGTCTTCATTTGTGTTAAGGTTATTGGTCTGCTCCAAAGAATTGAAGAAATCTGTGATGTTGTCTATTTCCCAGTCATTCAACCTTCTCTTGAAAGAGAGGTTCCATCCTTGGTTGTCCCTGACATCTGCTACTGCTGCCTCCTTCCGTTGGTTCAGATTGTAGATCACAATTCACAGGGTACAACTGTTTCAAGGGGTATTGACCAACCCACACATCATTCCAGAATGATGTCCTCCTTCCGTTTCCTATTTCAATCCTTGAATTTCTCCATATTTTAGGCCACTGGATCCTGATTGTTTTCCATAAGCCTATCCCATAAGGGCTTGTAGCTTCCTTAGTGATCCATAGGTCTTCCATTGTATATCTGGAAGCTATAACTTCTTTCCACAAACTCTGTTCTCCAGAGACAAACCTCCATAGCCACTTCAAGAGAATACTCTGATTCTGTACTTTGAGGTGCTTTATGCCCATTCCTCCTCCTTTTTTGTTGTTGCTGACAACATCCCATTTCACTAGGTGATGCTTCTTTTCCCCCTCTCCATTTCCTTGCCATAAAAAGTTCCTCCTGATGGAGTCTAGCTTCTTTAAGACACACCCTGGCAAAGGAAATAATGACATCATGTAATTTGGCATAGCATCAAGCACACTATTGATTAAAGTCAATCTTCCACCCAAAGATAGGTATTGGCTTCTCCAATTTACCAGCTTCTTTTCACATTTTTCCACCACTGCATTCCAAATATTCTTGGATTTACTTTTTGCTCCTAGAGGCATCCCTAGATAGGTAGTGGGTAGTTCTCCCACTTTGCCTCCTAGGATACCAGCCAAACTATTGATATCTGGAACTTCATTCACTGGGTAGACAAAACTTTTGCCCCAGTTTATGTGTAATCCGGAAATAGCTTCGAACAGAATAAAACCCTTAGATGCTTTAGTTGCTCTTTCTCTGCACCACAGAACACTAAAGTGTCATCTGCATACTGTAAGTGGGAGATATTTAAGCCCAAAATATCACTATCATTCGTCCAGAAACTCGTCCAGAAACCCTTGATCATATAGTTTAACTGTGCTGTTTTCAACATATCACTCAATCCTCCCATAGCAAGTATATAAAGGAAAGGGGAAAGAGGATCTCCCTGCCTTAATCCTCTTTCAGAGTGGAAGAAACCAGAAGGGGTACCATTAATTAATACTGAAAATTTTACTGTACTCACACAGTAAAATTTAAGATTTCGTATTTTACTGTACTTGACTTTCTTATTTTATGATTTCCTACCTAAGATTAACTCCTTGATGAGTTTTCTTGAAGCAAGTGTTTTCTCACTTGTAAAAGTAACATAACTTGAAGTGTTTCATCATTTTTTTTCATAATTGCCTTCATATGTCGTGGGAGCTCCAAAATGAATTAAGAATTTTAACACTTTTAGGTGGACCAAATTCACATTCCATGTTATCAATTTTCTAGCTGTATCTGATCTGCATGTTTAATGTTTCTTGAGGATTCAGGAATAATCAATATTCCAGAAACACAAAATAGCTTGACGAGCAAGAACTGTGGAAACACCACTAATGGATGGCTACTTGGTCCTGCCTGTGGCGGCCTGGCCACACTTCTTCCCTTAATGCTCCAGACCCTAACCAATGTTTTTTGTAACCGGGATCCCTGAGAGTCAATAGCGCACGGTTTGAAACTCGATGGATGATGGGCCCATCCCTTTACCCTTCTCCACTTAAATACCGACGCTACCTAGTGTTTTTTTTTATGTCAACCCTTTCTTTCAGGTGCTGATTTTTTACTTGAATTTGGACTTGTGCTTAAACATGGCCGATGTGATAGGCTTTTGTCCTATGCTTTTACCATTCAATTTCTTGGACCCAGCTAGAATCGTCTAGTTCACATAGATGGTTTTGAGATAAGTAGAAACTACACTATCTGACTAATAGAAACTATGTGAACAAAATTTAAAGTCGTCACTCCTTGCAAAAAGAGAACAAGCAAATCCCTGAGTTTTTTGATCAGTCAGTTTTAAATACCTCATTTCTGGGTTATTGATGAACTCTCTTATTCTTAGTGTAGAGTTCTAGAACTGGAGGGAGATGTTTAATGTTCTATACCTAATTGGAGATTGAGATGGCCCTTTAGTGGATAATAACAACATACCCAGTGTAATCCCACCAGTGGGGTTTTAGTCGATGATCTTAAATGTTATTAATAAGTCTAACAAAGGCCTGCTTATGTTCAGTATCATAAGTTATGTGAAAAAAATGATAGGTCATTATCGTCAAAACCTGAAAAGAAGTTGAAACTTGAGGGCATGCAGTTTGTGGATACTAAAAAGTGAAAGACAAATAAGAGAGAAACTTTTCTAGATAAAGAATTGGAATATATTAACGACACTGAAAATTATTTACTTCTTGGATAAATCCCTTGAGGATATGATTTAGTGAGTAGTGGCCTAAAATTTTATTTTTTGCCGTGTGAAATATTATTGAATTGTCAATACCAGCATAACTACGATATATTGAATTATATATTCGTAAATATATGCTCTGCTAAGTATTGAAATTCTGCCGTCTTGCAGGTGGTGGCTTTAAAAATGTTCTTGTTATAGGGGCTGATGCTCTATCTCGCTATGTTGACTGGACAGATAGAGGGACCTGTATTCTCTTTGGTGATGCTGCTGGTGCTGTAGTGGTGCAGGTATGATAAAGGAGAATTTACGAATCAATTAGGGGTCGTTTGGTAGAGTGTATAAGAATAATGCTAAGTAGAGTGTATTAGTAATGGTTGCATTAACAATGCATGTATTAGTTATGCTTGTATCAATTATACATAGATTACTTTTATGCATTATTTGGTTTGATGCATTAAAAATAGCATGCATTGCATAAAAAAAAAAATTTACAAAGATGCCCTCCACTATTATGGTGGAAAAGATGTAAAATAGGTTTTGAGGGGCAATTGGGTCTTTAATCATGCTAATGCATGCATTAAAACCATTGCATTGCTAATACCTAGAAATTCATGGTATTAGTAATACCCACCTTAATACACAATAGAGTGTATGCAAGCATTACATAGGTTGGAAAGGAGTACCAAACAAGGTACTAGTAATACACAAGGATACACTCTACCAAATGACCCCTTAGTGAATTATGATTTTTAGTTGTTGCAGTTTTTCCAATGACTATCCTATTTTTTTTTTTCATCAAGTAAAAAGAGGGATGAATCCTCTTTACTGATTCAAGTATCTTTAGATTCTTCTGTACTCTTCTTGCAGTCTAAATTGATGAAGTTCATGAGGTCTTTCTTTTCTTCACCAGGGTTGAGGTTGGGTTGGGGATATTCACTAGACATGTATAAAATTAGAAATGTCTCAACCTCATTGGTGGCTGATTTTTGTCACCATTTGGGTTGGTTTAAATATTATTGGGGTCCGATTTACACAAATAACCTCTTCTGTGGCTTTGTATTTAGAAATTGACCACTTTCTCAAAATTAGACCAGTGATCTGGAGTTCGAAATTGGCCACCTGATCTGTATTTCAAAGTTCAAAACTGGTACTCAGACCATGGGTCTAATTTCGAAAAAATGGTCAAATTGTTAATACAAGGGCATAAAGTTGACCACCTGGTGTAAATATGTGTGGTTTGGAAGTCTGACGTGATACATGTGTAGAGCTTTCCTTTCATAGCTCAAAGTTGGTTTTCTTAGTTTTGCTTTCGTATGTCGGGAGTTGTAGGCGCTATGTACTAAATCATTTGAAATTCCTCCAGCTTCATTTCTCGAAAAAAAAATTGACTATGAGATACTTCCTGTGTTTTTTCTTTTCTGACGTTTTCAAAATTTCCTATTCTTGAAATGCTTAGCCATGGACCATCTCTAGGCTTTGGTCTAGTGGTGAGAGTGCAATGTGTGGAACAGCACATGTCACGTATTCGAACCATGCTTAAGTGGAGAAAAGTAGAGGGACCAGCCATTATTCCTGAGTTTCGAACCGTGCACCACTACCCCTCAAGGATTTCTCGGTTGTTAAGAAAACTGATCCATGGATCTACTTCACCCGATTATTCTTCCAAACAATATACACAAACTTCACTGTCACATACTGGAATTTTTATTTTTTTTGAGATAAGGGGAACTTTACTGGAATTTTTTTGCCTGGTGTTCAGTCTAGAGGTTGAACCCTATGCGGTGTTGTTGGTCAATTGCTCTGTGCTTACCATGGTTAACAAAAGAAAAGAGGAAATTGAAACTTGCTGTAACCTTATACTCTACATTAATTCTGAAACATTCATGTTGCAACTGAAATTCCTTCAAAGAACCCATCCAGATTGTACCTAAGGTTATGACCAATGAAGTGACTCCCTATTGCTGTCTCCCTCCCCCTCTCCAAGCGTAGCAGCCATCTTGGGCAGCTTTGTGTGTTACTCTTCTCCTTCCAGATGTAATTACCTATTTCTCTATCAAATGTTAAAAACCACTTCCACAAAGCTCAAGTCTACCTTTTAATTTACACATCTTCTATTTGTACCAAAGAGAATACAAGTTCTAAACAAGGGTGATTGGACAGAAGGAATTCCTGAAAATTGTGACTAGGGATTATAAGACAGTTTGATTCGTTATTTTCTCCACTCCGCTGTTAGTAAGTGGATTACAACAAATAAAATTGGTTGAAAACCAAGGAGGACCAGAACTGTTTGAACTAGCCAAGAATTGTGGGAATGATTGGTCGTAGTGGTAGGAGCAGTACAATGTGTGGAGGAGGGAATGTTGATGGTGGAGTAATAAATATTTTATTTTATTTTATTTTTGGAGAAAAGGGCGGGTTAAAGCCTAAAGGCAGTGGTTTGCGCTTGTGGGGCCAACCTTTCAAGCTGGCGGCTGGAAATGCCTCAATGTTTTTTCACGCCAGTAAGGTCAGGCGTGGTCGGTGGAGTTGATGTCACGCTTTTTCTTTTTTCCCTTTTTCTCTCTTAATAAGTTTAATCCATCCAGTTAACCTTGTTTTGGTTGGTGTGTTAAGTTCGTGATGACAATGTGTCGGGTATGTATAGGTCAGAACTCAGACAAGTAGGTTAGAGAGTGCCCCCCCGGGCTTGGTCTCAGTCAGACAAGGATTCCTCATGCTGTTATCTGTGACTCTGTGGTATAGCCGTCTGACCTGCAATTTGATAGGGTTTGGCATTAAGTTTGAAACGGTCAATTAAGAACCAGTTCCCAACCTAACGCTCATTTTTAAATGATTCAACATACTAAATGGATATTTCTTTTTGGTATGTCTGAGCCTACTCATCTGTGCACAAAGATGGATCACTGAGGGCAAGATCAGTATAGGCTCAATAATACCACTCCCAGTTTACCTGTTTGACATTTTTCACCTCGATGATGAAATGAAGGTGTCTAATCAACGAAAGAACAGAGATTGCTCTTGCATTTTTGCAAATCAATAACTAGTTGAGGTCTTCAGTCAATCTAAGCTTCTTCACTACTATATACTCTTGATATACTTCATAGCTTGAAATATAACATAGATGCACTATTGATTGAGGAGTGTTATTCCTTATTGTAGATGTCTGATGTTGCATCTTCTTCTTGTATTAACCCATGTTCTTGATGCCTTGTTTTTTATTCTGTTGTTGCTAGCTATTGACCATCTTCAATGCTAATTTGCACATTTAAGTTTCTCAAAATTTATATAAATCCACACTCTTGTAGGCCTGTGATATTGGAGAAGATGGTTTATTTGGTTTTGACTTGCATAGTGATGGTGAAGGTCAAAGGTATTTATTTTCATATTTAGGAATATTTCCCCTGGTTTCTTTTTTAGAGGGCCACTAAATGAGTGTTTTCATATTCAGGCACTTGAATGCTTCAATCAAAGATAATGAAACAGATAAAGCGTTTGGTACAAATGGTTCTGCTATTGGTTTTCCACCTACAGCTTCCTCTTACTCTTGCATTCAGATGAATGGTAAAGAGGTCTTTAGATTTGCTGTTCGTGCTGTGCCACAATCAATAGAAGCAGCTTTAGAGAACGCAGGTCTTCCTAGGTCCAAAATTGATTGGCTGCTTCTCCACCAGGTATGGATTTCTGGGATACAAATTTGACTGAGTTAGTCAAACCTAAATATAGATTAATGACCTTCTCTTAGAAGCTGTTATGTTTTTGACTGAATGAATAATGAAATACATTTATGAACGATTAGTGACAAAATGCACTGATACTCGTGATTCCCATCCTCCTGTTCTCTAATTTTATATGTTTTTCTCAAAGCTGATATTTGGTTGGGTAAAGGCCAGATCATGTTTGTAGGCGGCCAGGGGCAGTTGTTAACAGGAGGAACTTCCGACAGTTAAATGAAGAACTGCTTATGTGCCTAAGGGATAGACCTTTACTTATATTACTCTACAAATTCAACTCAACTATTACTCTATATCCTATCAAACAAAGCATATGAGATTGGGATTAAAGTTATTTTACTAAGCTAGTGGATGTGTGATTATTGCCTGAGAAATGCAGAACAAAAGAACAAGTATACCAATCACATAAGTTTGACTGAAATATACATAATTATTATGCTGCCAGAGCAAGATAATAAGAACATGGCTGTCCTACGATTTTCCCCATGTTTTCTTTTGAGTCCGAGTTGGAACAATATATAGAAAAGTTATGCATATATTCTCATCTTCAAGTTGCTTTAGTTACTTGGATTAAAGTACACTTTGCTGCCTCATTTTTTTCCGGTGAGACACATTATTTTTGAAATTCGTCGTCAATTCTCATTCTTGGGGACCAAAGTGACCCCATAAATTTCACATGCATCACAAAATGAAGTGTGAAAAATATGTGTTTTCCTTTTAGGGTGTGTTTGGTGTGTAGGAAAATGTTTTCCATTAATTTTTTATTTTTTTTGGAAAATGTTTTCCAGAAAAATAATGAGTAAGCGAAAAATATTATCCTATTTTCTTGTGTTCTGGACAAGGAAAATGTCTTCTTGTGTTCGATACATAAGTGACATATTTTCCTATAAGCATTTGTATATAATCTATACAAATACTATGGGAGGTGGGGTAGGTGTGGGGTGAAGATGAGGAATGTTGGATGGGGTGGAGAGGGCACAATCAACTTGGAATGCCACTTGTGGAACTTGTTTTCCCTACTTCTATTAGGGAAGTCATTTTCCTCATTTTTAAGGAACTTGTTTTCCTAGAGAAAATATTTTTCAATTTCTTTTGACTAAACGAACATGAGAAAATTGGACAGAAAATGTTTTCCTCCAGAATGAACACACCCTTAAATCTTTTATACACAATGTTCATCCTTGTCGTTTGTATCTGCTAAACATTTTCTGGCAGTTTTCTGATTGAAATAAAAGAAACCAACAAAGAGAACAGAAAAAGGACTAGAATAGTCGCCAAAATTTTCCATGACTTGCATGTCCTGGGGACGAAGAAACATAAGAGATCTTATTAATGAAGAATTGCAGGAGAATAAACCATGAAGAGAAGGAAAAATGAAAAAGAGAAAAACAAAGGTATAGGGGGAGAAAAAACTGATCGGTGTAAGCACAAAATGAGTATTTATATTAAAGAAGAAAAAATAAGTAAAGAGTAGCAAAATATCTTTATAAAAATGAAGTAAAGAGTATATTAAAAAAATCAAAACGAAAAGTAAGAAAGAAACGAGTAAGCTGCTTATTGACAAAGCTGCAATTTGTCATGTGTTTGTAACAGCGCAATATGGTTAATTATATTCCCGGTTGCTTTACTAGCTTGACCCTTGATTCATCTTTATGATAGACGATATTCTCTTTATCCAATTGCTTTATTGATGTAGAAACTCATTTCCTGTTCAAGATAGCATGAGTAAATCTGTGAGCATTTTTGAGTGTGATGTTCATTTTTTAAAGATTTTCTTCCTATTTAATGGCAAATACAACTGGAGATAATTCGCGGGAAGTTTCTTAATGCTTCTTTTGAGTTATCATCCTGCATCAACTTGAGTGAAGCAACTTATCAGGAATGGCTACATGCAGGCAAATCAAAGGATTCTTGATGCAGTAGCAACACGTTTGGAGGTGCCATCAGAACATGTCATATCAAATTTGGCAAATTATGGCAATACGAGTGCTGCATCGATACCCTTGGCACTGGATGAAGCTGTTCGAAGTGGGAAAGTGCAGGCAGGTCATGTCATTGCTGCTGCTGGATTTGGTGCTGGCCTTACGTGGGGCTCTGCAATACTCAGATGGGGATAAATGCTGCTGTGAAGTTTGGGTCTGGTCTCACATCTGGATTCTGCAGTAATCAAATAGGGAAGAAACCTCTCAAGCCTCAACATATTAATAGATCTCAAACATAGATGGAAAGAAGAAATGATAAGGTTGCATTTCCCTTATGCTTTTTTGTTTATTAGTAGCTGATTGTGGTGTAGGCTTCATTGGCAGAATCCCCTTTTTGTCTCTCTGATTTTCTTCTGTATTAATTTTTCCCAACATCAATAAATTATCAACATTTTGTCCCCATTGATGTTACTGTTAACATTTTAATCCAGTTTGACATTCAGATTTGGATCCGAGACGTCTATTTGCATAACGTTCATGATATAATACTCCCTTAGGTTGTACCATCTTTGGAATAATTCTGAAAAAACGCGCTCGAGCCTCGAGGCATCACAGTGAAAATTTGTTTCAGGTTCGAAGCAAACCTGTATGACACAATACAGTCATACAGAAATGTGTGATATTGAACAAGCGTTAAGAATACTTTAAACACATGATAATTTATCATGCATTTGTAATTTCAAATTTTGAAAAGCCAGATTCTTAGAGAAGGAAAAAAAGAAGAAGATGAAAAATTGTTTATTTTAGTAAAATTGATACTTATTGGCACCCCCCCCCTCCCCCGTTTTAGTCAAGCTCCCGTCACATTTAACTAGTTCATCTCAATTCAAGTAAAAAAAGTATTCAACAGCAAAATTCCACTTTTTTTTTCCGTTAATCTTTAGTTACATTTTGTGATTTTTACACTATATAGCCATCTACTAAATTAGTAGTTGAAAAATATATATGTAATAACTTTTGGCGAGCATCAAATATATTATAGTAAAAATGGAAAAATATATCCTTTACTAAAAGAGGATATATCCTTCATTGTGGTGCATATATACCATTTTCGTTTAACAAATGATGTATATATACCTCTTGGTGGTAGTATAAAACAACGTGTCGGCCATAGTTTTAGCCTATCCAAATATTCTTTGGCTTTTGGTATTTGATATCACCTATTCATGTGTTTGGGTGACCACACCTTATAGTTATTGTTACGGTTCCTTACATATATTTGACACTGCTTTGCTTTGCACTAGTCGTATTATTGTAGTTTTTACTTTTGATATTCAACATCGTTAACTGTTTACTATGTTTTGATTATCGCACTATTTTGTTGTTCTTGTTCCCTTCCGTGCTGTGTTTTTTTATACTTGAATTTGATGCGCTTGAGTCGATAGTTTTTCGAAAATAACCTCTTTACCTCAATAAATTAGTGATAAGTTAAACAAATGTTTTTTTTCCATTTTTAAATTATGCATTTGTTTAAAGATAATAATTATTTTTAAATACAAGTTTGACAAAAAATATTCACATGACATACGCACACTACACTAATTTTTTTATTGAATATTTGGAACTACACCTATGTGTATAAGATTAATTTTTGCTATAAATAAATACTTATAATTCCTGCGACACCGCCCAAAATTTTGGCGCGCTTTCTAGTTATTATTATATATTTATTTTAAGAAAAACTTGATGCCCTGATTGAGAATTGGGATTAAAGCCCTAGTACCAAAGACAGTAAGTTCTTGGGTTCATTGCTCCGGTCGCCGGTCGCCGGTCGCCGGTCGCTTGTTGCCGTCGACTCTACTCACGGATATTACGGTAAGTTCCCTCTCTCTCTCTTTTTATTTTTCTTCCAGAGTTCTATTAATCTTTTGTTTTAATAATCTATGATTGCACTGGTTTGTTTTTCTGTTGAGAGTACAATTAAGTAAATAAAAGTGTGTTCTCACTCTTACAGTTGCTTGACTATTTGCCCCTGTTAGAGTTGTTCCAGAAATGTCTGCGATCGAGTAAATAGCTCTACGAACGAATGGATCATTGTCACACACTTCAACAGTTTAATGTAATATTCTATAGTCGTATGGTTCAGTGGATAATATGGAATATCTATGATTAAGTTTTGGTATAAATTTATACTTTGTTTGGTTCAAGTTATAAATTGCTCCTGGGACAACCGGATAAATCAGGATAAATTTATACCTTCAACCAGGATATCTCACTTTATCCCATTTAACTAGGTGTTATTTTATCCCACCTCTCACGTGGGATATATTAGTCTAAGCAATCCTGGGATAACTTAGTTCGCAAACAAAACGACCCTTAGAGAATTTGAGGATGTTTAGTTTGTGTTGTTATTGAGATTCTATCCATCAGATTCCGTTTGTTCTAATTGTATGCATCTATCTAGTTGGTTCCTCTTTTCTTGTTTTCCTTCTTACAACTTAAAAGTTAACAGTTTCAAAATTCTTCTAACGTATTCTTATTTTATAATTCTGTCTGAAAATGAAGTTGACTTGCGGAGACAAATGAATGCTTAATGTTTTAACAGTTGCATGCTGACTTATGTAGAAAAAGATGTGTTTAATACAATTTCTGGTGGTGTTATTATGAAAACATCTCAAGAAATGAGAACTCATCCAGTACCATTGTAATAGTGTATTTGCGTTGCATTTTCAATAGTAAAATTATGTTGGTGTTCTTCACACGCAGTGCCGTCTTAACCCCTAGGCCACTAAAGTCATCGCTTGGGGCCCCCATTTAATTAAAAAAAATTACTTATAAAAGTTATTGTTTTAAAAAAATTAGATGTCGTATGAGTGCTATGATTTTACTAAGAAAATTGCATATTAAATGAATATAGAACCTGAATTTCGTAAGAAACAATTTGCTGAAAAATTGATAATGAAATCACAAAGTCCCTTGAAATTAGAGTTGATTACTTTATATATATATATATATATATATAGTAGATCAAGCTATTTTTTCACTTCAAAATAGATTTGATCCAATTGAAGCATATAAAAATGTTTTTGGTTTCTTATTTAGTGGTAAATTGAGATCACTAGATGATGAATTTTTTTTTTTTAAAAAAACATTATCTTGACCTTGAACTTTCTTTAACACATAATAGTTATTCTGATATTGATGGTTTATTTTTTTTTTTGAATTAAAAGTGTTAAGAGAAGTAATGCAAGTAGAAGATAATGATCTAATAAAAATACTCAATTAAATAAAAAGACTTGATTCTTTTCCAAATACACATATTGCTTATAGAATAATGTTAACCGTTCCTGTAACCGTTGCCTCAGCCAAAAGAAGTTTTTCAAAACTAAAATTGATTAAATCTTATTTAAGATCAACAATGTCTCAAGAGAGATTGAATGGATTAGCTATATTAACAATTGAAAATGAATTATTAAAAACTTGATTATAAAACAGTAACTAATGATTTCACATCTTAAAAAAACTAGAGAAGTAGATTTTAAATAAAAGTATATATGATGAAAATAAATAAATATTAGGGCCTCTCTCTTAAGTTTTGCTTTAGGCCTCCAATCTTGTTGAGTCGGCCCTATTTTTTTATTTTTTTTGAAACCCCTTGCCAGAAATCATGCCTCCACCATTGCGGCAAGGGATTCATGGTTAAAAATGGTAGTTTTGGTTCTGTGATGGATAAAGGAGCCGCTGACTGTGGTTTTTCTTTGTGCTATGCTTTGGACTTGGCTACAGTTTGCCAAGCTTTTTACTGAAAATGCCAAATTGGGTTGAACCATGCTAATAACAGCAATTTGAGTTATTCTTTGCCAGTTAATGATGCGAGTTTACCTATCAAAAAAGGCTGAAATGGGCAGTTGATGCTTTCCTTTATTTTGTTTGGGTAAGCATGAGCTTTATTGGTGATTTCACCTTTCAAAATAAACCCAAAAGATACATTTTGATACATTGAAAATGCTTGTCACAAAGCCAAAATTAATTTCTCACTAGATTTTTTTCCAAAAAATTTCTCGCTAGCTCACCATACAAACCAACTACATTTGAATTTCAAATAAACAAAATATTGAACCCTTTTCGACTATTCTCTGAAAATAATAATTCCCTACCCCCTCTTTTGGCTCATTTCTCTCCTCTTTGTTCCCATTCAGAACCCTTTTACCCTCCATCGGAGTTCGCCAAGTTCAGTGCTGCCAACCAAATACCGGCAGATTATTGTTGATTTTAAGCAAAGATAATGTTCATTCAACCTCAGCATCTTCCCAGGTTCCGTGGTACACATTTTGTCTGAGAAAAAAGCCTAGAACAGCGAAATCACCATTTCCCGATTCCCCTTCAAAATTGTCTGATTTTGGGAGATCTTTTAACTAATCTAGCAATGTTTGTCTAAATTGTTTCGAGGTATGAGCATGATATATATGGGGTGTGTATTTCAGATTCTGATTGAAATTTCTGCCATTTTTTTTGGGGACAATGTGTGTGAAACAATACCTCAAGTTTCTATTTTGCTTAGGATAGCAAAATGCGATACTGATTTGCTGTCTAGGAGTTCTGGAAGGACGTGTGTCTTGGAAATTCATTTATAAGCATCTTGAAGTGTATATTTTGTGTAATTGGACTTCCCTTTTTTTGTTTGCTAAATAGTTGATGTAAATGCATGCTGCCTGAAAATTCACCTCTCATAGCAGTATTTTATATAGATTAAAGCCATCCAAAAAGAAGGGTTCTCTATCTGCGGATGTTCTTTTTGACTTGAATGAACCAAACATGAGAGTAATTTAATCCCACCAAAATTTAAATAATAATCTCTGTATATTTTCCGGGGGGGGGGGGGGGGGGGGGGGTT
>JAJONR010003373.1:0-84104 GCA_029582245.1 Solanum etuberosum | reverse complement strand
AAGTACCCCTTACTATTTTCGGGTAACTTTTCTTAACTGGACAGCCTGACTTCAAAAGGGCATAACTCACTCATCCGACCTCGAAACTTAGCAAACTCGGTGGCGTTGGAAAGATAATTCAAAGAACTTTCATTAGCTATCTTGTAGCCCACCTAACTCATCTTGTTCTAAGATTTATGGTCATTTGAAGTTGACCCAAAATTCATAACTTAAACATAACTTGCAAAATTTTAGATTTTGCTATTTCCAATTTAGTTCTTTTTGGAACTCAATGTGCTATATCTAGTGACCTTAAAACTTAAGAAATTTGAAATTCCTCGGTAAAATCCTACTCACAACGAAGGATGGTTCGAGTCTTAGCTCAAAAAATTTCTGGGGTGTTACAGATTTTTTTTCTTTTCTTTTACAAAATATTTTAATTTCAGCTTTCTACACTGCATGTTTAAGATAACAAGATTAAAGAATATTTTGATACACTTGACATAACTTTAATTTAAAATCTGAAGATTGTAATTTTTTTTTTTAAAAACTTCGTGTTAAGTTAAACTAGATTTTTTTTAAACGAGACAAAATAATATTGTTTTTGACCACACACATGTTATGGGCATATCACGTGAAGGAATATATCTCTTCCCATGTGTTGGGGCGTGCCTGCCATGAGGGGCTGTTTTGTACTTTTCCTAATCTTCTTCTAAGCTAATATGTTTCGTTTTAATTTATGTGACACAGTTTGATTTGATATTGAGTTTAACAAAGATAAACTTTTGAAATTGTGATTTAGAATAAGATATATATATATTTGTGTGGGCATAGTACATAAATATGTTTTTTCACTTAGTCTCATTTTACATTTATTCCCTTCAATTTTGAATGTACAGCAGTATCTTAAATTTATACGCAGTTAAATAAATAGACACACATATTCTATGTAGCATCTTACATGATAATTTTTGTCCTACATATATTATGTGACATAGGATTCATGTGTCTACTTATTCAACATTTTATAAATTTAAATATTTAATTACTTGTTTACACTCAATGTTGAAGGGCATAAATGTAAAATGAGACTAAGTTAAATGACACATTTATGTATTATGCCATCTGTGTGACTATAAATTTTTTCACTAAAATATAATGAACATTTTGAATTTAAATTATTACTATTAAATATATAAATATATTATTCGTTTTAAAACTGCCTAAAAAAAAAGAAAATCATATAAATTGAGTCAAAGAAATGTGATATTTGAGTAATGAATTTATTGATATTTTAAACTTATAAACTTTAAATATATGAAATTAGCCTTTAGTTTCACTTCTTCAAACAGTGACATTAGTTATTTAAAATTCTGACTACGCCGTTACTTCGACAAATATTAACCTTATCTTAACTTAATAGTATAATTTATCTCAACATGAATTTGCATCATGTCTTTTTCTAGCTGTGACCCTGCATGCATGCCTCTCTGCTTGAAAGCTCTTGGATTTTGGAAACAATTTAAATTCTTTTTAATAATTTGAGATGGACATGCCACTAATTAGCTACACTTTTTAGACTTCTCACTGTGTTGGTGTAGGCGCAATATATAGCTGATATTGATCTATACCTAGCTTTGTTATAGGTGACAAAGTGCCAATTAATTAGTACGTACTTCTTCACTATACTGAAAATAGATATTCGATTTTATTTATCCAACTTAAAAAATTAAAAGACAATTATCATTTTATGCATATTCTACGTTTATTTTTAAGTTCTATTTATTTCTCAATATTTGAATTACTTATAATAATTAGGAAAGATATAATAAAACTAATATTTTATTTATTGTTTAGGTTTGTTTCACTATGTTTTAGTTTATGTATGAAATGAAACAAAAAATAAGGTAAGGAGAGGCCATGAAAAATAAGAAATTACTTTTCATTATGTTTAAATTTATTTATCGTACGTACTTTTTAAAATTGTTATAATAAAAATATTCCCTTTATTTCAATTTATATAACATATTTTGGTTTTCAAATTAAAATTCAAACCGTTTAAGTTTAATCAGGAGTTTGCCTATGAAATCTTCAATTTTTTTTGAAATAAAATTTATATATTTGTAAACTATTTAAAAAGTACCATAAGTCATAATAATTAACAATTCAAAATATTCAAAAGATATAAGAAAAAAGATAGACTTATTTCAAAATCCGAAATGCATCACATTGAAACGGAGGGAACAGTTTATACAAGTTTAAACATAAAAAAAATCAAAAGTCCACTGACTTTTTGAAAGTAACGTATCTAATAAAAATTAACATTCCCTTGAATATGGTTATATTACGTATTATTTCATAACGTATATTAATTTTGGTACAACAATATTTTCCAGGTTTGTTCAACATGGAGAGCAGTGTCCCGGTCCGATCTGCTATGGCAAAATTTAAGCAACCGTATATGGAACCGCCGCCATCTTCTCCGTCCAACATGGCACGACGAATACGTATATTGGCACCGTACTTCCAATAATTTCCGTCACCGTAGATACGTATACCGTACTCTCCATTTTGTGCCAGCAAACAACAACGACAATAACAACGATGGTCTCTCTTGTCGGCATATCGCGTTATCCGATCGCCATTTAGCTGCTGGATTCTCCGATGGATCGGTTCAATTGTTTCATCTACCATCTAGGGTTCATTTATCGACGTTCCATCCGCAACAACGTGACCGGCTCGGCCGGTATTCTAGGGCTATTTCGGGAATTATTTTGTCGGATGAGAAACTTGTGTTTGCTTCATTGGATGGTGATATACATGTGGTGGTGATCGGCGGGGCGGATGCTGATCCGCCCCGCCGTGCACATTTAGGTGATGTGGTGAATGACGGCGCTTTGGTGGATTTCACCGGTTGTGACCGGTGGTGGGTTGGCCTCTATGCAGGTGCTCTACTATCTTACTTTTTCAATCGTAATTTAACTTGACATAAAATTTAGTTAGAAAAATATAAATATATGATATATATTTAAAACGGACTAATAATGAAATTCAACGTACTCAATAATGCTAAAAGTTGATTTTTGTATGTATTTCAATTTAGAATGGTTAATTGATTTATTTATAATAAAATATTTAAAATGGAGTCGTTAGAGATAAACAGGTCAAATATATTTACCAACTAACTAATTATTAAAGAATGTCGGTTATTATGATGCTAAAAGTGTAACATAATAATTTGCTTTTGAGATTGGACGGGAAGATTTCTTAAAGAAGGCTTAATATTTCGTTGACCAATGTTTTTTTTTTTCTTCTTTTCTGGAAAAAACAAAACAACAAAAGTATTTTATTTTTTACTATCTTAATTTGTGCCGACCTAGTTTGACTTTACAATGAGTTTAAAAAAGAATAACATTTTTGAAATTTATAGACTAAAATAAGTGATATATATTTTTGTATGACTATAATTCTATTAAGGATAAAATTGATATTTTAAAATTGAATTGTTACTAAATATAAAAATATGGTTTTTTCTTTGGACTAAAAACAATGAGTCATACAAATTGGGACGAAAAAAAATATGATATAAGGAGGTTCTAATAAAAATGATAAATTATTTTTTGATTTTTTCAAATTGAACAAGTAAAAATAGATAGTATTCATTCTTAACCTAGTGAATAAGTAAAAATGGGTAGAGGAGTAGTTTTTAGAGTAAAATAACTTGTAATTTATCTATTTGACTTGAAAATCTATGAAAGCGGGACTTTGAAGTTTATTAACTTATTAAATGTACGTAATTTAGTCAGTGTTTAACGTAAAATTAGTTGGGCTAAATTGCTATAAAGAATAATATAATTACACCTATTAATTTCTCATCATTACTCTACCATTAGGATTTTCCTAAATTACGATAATTTGTAGCGTGATCCAATTTTTATTATGTTACTAAATTAAAATGTCTCCTTTTCTTTGGAAAATATTTCAGGTGTACCGGGTCGGGCATTTCACGTATGGAATAGTGAAACGGAGCAACTAATCTTCGCCGACGGCGACTTAACCGATCCCGAGGCAGTAACTGGTTGGCACCTCCTAACCGAGTTAACCGACCTCGTGGGCCGGGTCCATGTCACAGCCCGTGACACTGCTGTGGCATGCACCGGCCCACGACTCGTTGTTATAGACTTACATAACCAAGGGTTGATCCTCCGAGAAAGATCCTTCCAACAAGAGCTCATTGTAGGATCTTTCGACGCCACGAGCGACTCGCTCGTGGCAGTAGACGGACTGGGTGTAGCCACCGTCCGTTGGACTGAGGATTTGGATGAATCATGTAGGTTTAACGTGCGAGGCGCGTCGCAACGGGGGGTGGTTGGAAGCATGAATAGTAGTGGATATGGTGTAATGTGTGTGGGAGAGGTTATTAGGGTTTGGGAAGTAGAAAATGGAGTGTATCTTTATAGTTTAAGGGAAAGAATAGGGGAAGTAAATGCCATGCATGCAGATGAAAGGCATATAGTAGCTTGTTCTAGTGATGGTACAATTCATTTGTGGGATTTTGGGGCTCAATAATTAATTAATATGGGGATTAATTATTATTAATTAGGACATTGGAGTTTCCTAATTGGTATAGTAGAAAACAATTAAACAAGGCTAACTAGGGAGGAGTGAAGGTTTTTAGGGTTTAATTAAGGACTTATTTTATGTAGGAGTTAAACAATGATTTGGAGCTCAAATGTGAATTGTTTCTTCTTTGTTTTTGGCAATTTATGTCATGTTCATGGTTTAGCTTTTCAAAATTATTGTACTACATTGTTTCCTTATATTCCAAAGAAAAATAGCACGTTTATAAATGTTCTTGATGAGAAACTTTTATTGTACTCACACAAATGCATGTTATGGTATGTTATTAAAACTATAAATTTCAAAAGTTTTAGAAACGGATAAATATTTTGACATATTTAAGATCATAGTGTTTAAAAATTTGTGCATTTGCAATATGTAATTTTCTTACACTATCATGTTATACCAATTAATTTGACCCTGTTCGGATGCTCTTATAATTTTTTATTTATAAGTCAATAGTCATATTTTTAACTTATGACTTTGACTAATTTTTGTCTTTTTTGCTTAAATTTTTATTTTTTTCTCAAGCCCCACAAACAGCCTACTTCTTGATCAGCCAAAAAAATAAAATGATGAAAACAGAAAAACGACCGGAATACAATAAATAATAACATAGTCAATGTAATCCTATAAGTTGGGTCTGAAAAGGGTAAGATGTACGCATACTGACCTTATCCCGGCCTACCTTTCTGAGATAGAGAGGTATGGTTTCATAAACCTTCGACTCAAAAGAAGTGTAATAAAAGTACGATAGACAAGAAAATATTGACAACAGAATAATAGTAAGTTTAACAAAGCAAATGAAATAACACTAAAATTGAAGAAAGGGGTATTAATTATTAGTCATTAGCAAAATATAGCCCAGGATGTAACACAACAACAAGCATAAAACATGAGTATTTTCTTAACAAAATAGACAAGCTAACTATACAACAATTGCTGACAACAGTTCCAAGTTGTCCATAATTTCAGCATTCTTGATGATCTGAAACTGCAAGTAGATCAATTCCTATAAAACTAAATAAATATCAATTGTCCCCCTTTGTGAGGAAATTAGAGATTTCCTCCATTTCATACTCCTCAAGAAGATCTCACATACAATCAATCATCACCAGATAGATCTCCCCAACGAACGTTGTGCTTTGCAGCTAGATAATGTGCTCCCACTGGCCCCCTACTTCCGTATGGATAAAGTTCTGGTGCAATCTTCTTCTCTTCCAGCTCCTTCAGCAACGGTGTAAATAGAGCCCATGCAGCATCAAGTTCATCGCTTCTTATGAACAATCTTCGCTCTCCTTCTATTGCATCTAACAAAAGCCGCTCATATGCATCTGGTATTTCACCTCGATACCTTCACAAAAACGACCCATTGAAGTCAATGTAAATGTTCATCTTGATCGTGTTACCATAAATTAATCATTCGGATAAGTCATCCATCATACATAACGTTAGTAAGCAAGGTAGATTAAATTCTTATTAATCCCATTAATACGTCCACTGTCCACACTTTCTAGTTTACATAAGGAGAAGTGTCAGCTTCATAGTTCTTAAAAATCCTAGTGAAAGAACAGCGAGAAATATGTTATTAATTATATTCCTGGTTCTACATCAGATAATGCGGTGAAAATTATACTTGTGGTGCTACACCGGATGAATTTTATCCATTCCTGAAAGCATCTTAGCATATATTCATAGAACAAACAAGGAAAATGGTGATCAAGGGGTGTTCGGTACTTTCTTGGGAAAAAAAAGATGGTTTCTCACTTATTTCTAGTGTTCGGTAAGTAAGCAAGAAAATACTATACCAAGAAATTTATATAAAATCTAGCAAAACACTACAGGGGTGGGATGGGGTGGGGAGTGGGGTTCGGGAGTGGTGCGGGGTGAGATGATCAAGGGGTGGGATGGGTTGGGGAGTGGTGCGGGGTGAGATGATCAAGGGGTGAGGGTTGGGGGTCTTGGGTGAGTGGGGAAGAAAACTTGGAACGCCATTTATGGATATTGTTTTCCCTACTTCTATTAGGGAAGTCATTTTCCTTAAAAATAAGGAACTTGTGTAATTGTGTTTCCTAGAAAAAATGCTTTCCAAAAGATTTTGACTAACCGAACATGAAAAAGTTTGTACGGAACACACCCATAAGTTGTTACTAACTCTAGTTCAGCAGGAGTCTCTTACTTTGCTTTATAAAGAAGATTAAGGTCACTCCGGTCAAGTCTCATCCCAAGACCAGGAACCTTGTTGTTAATTTTCAGATATATGGCTTCATCAGGTTGTAGGCGCAGAACTAGCTCATTGGTTGCCTTATCCATGTCAGTTCCAAAGTTCCTTTTGTACAAATTTCCGGGAACATGTCTGAACTGGACCCTGATCTCTGCCCTGCAGTTTTAGTACAACAAAATCTCCAATCATTTTGTGGCAATCAGGGTATATACCTGAAAATAACATTATGGAGAAAACAACAATCCACCGACCTCTTAGTATGGAGAGCTTTTCCTGCTTTCATGAGGAAAGGAACCCCGTCCCAACGTGCATTATCAATGAAGAGTGCAGCAGCAGAAAATGTTGGAGTGATACTGCCATTTGGCACAGTTGGATCATCTGTGTAAGCTGGGTATGCTTTGGCACCCTTGCTATGACCCTTATACTGTCCAAGAACCACATCTTCAAGTTGCAATGGCCTCATTGACCTTAAAACTTTAACCTGAATCACATGACAGACTCGAATTATGGACCATGTTTTAATATATTTTCTCTGTTTATGATCATATTCACTTGGAGGATTTACGGAATGCAGGATTTATGAGAACGATTTGTGGCATAAATGTTCAATACCTTTTCATTTCTGATGTCCTCAGCATCCAAACTGACAGGTGTTTCCATAGCAAACAATGCTAATATTTGAAGGAGATGATTTTGCATAATATCTCGGATGATGCCGTAGTGGTCAAAGTACCTGAGACAAAAGAGCAGCAAGTTTGAGATCCAACTCCAACAGAATACTACTTTATAAGTATCAGCGGCAGAGTAATGAACCTCACCCTCCTCGTCCCTCGGTACCAAAATCTTCGGAAAATATAAATTGGACATTGCGGATGTAGTTTCTGGACCAAAGAGGCTCAAAGACAAGATTCGAGAACCGAAGAACTGAGAGATTCTCAACAAGTTCCTTTCCCAAGTAATGGTCAATTCTGAGAAGAAAAAAAAACTAGCATAAGAAAACTTCAACCCATGTTATATCCACAAGGTAACTGGCAAAGAAAATGCAGTTAATCTTACCGGAAAATTTGCTCCTCAGTTAGGTACTTCTTTAGGCATCTAGTCAGCTCACTAGATGATTCTAAATCACGACCAAATGGTTTCTCAACAATGACCCTTGTCCAGCCACTTGTTGAAGAAGCTTTAAGACTTGCACATCTCACCACATCCACGAATATATTTGGAGGTATTGATAAGTAAAACAACCTATTAGAAACCCTACAACCCTAGAATGTAATCATATGATCAGCACTCACAATTAGTTTTTTATCATTCATCAGTAACATAGTTTAGGATTCTTAAGTAAAGAACAGTAAAATGTGGCATAAACTGCATCAAGCAGAGACTAACTTTTGCCACTCAAACCCCAAGAAACGATAAGTATAACATGTATACTTGGGGTTCTTTTTTTGGTCTATCATTTCATCTAAATTAAGAAGCTAGGTAACTGTTCATAAAATTATAATTAGACAATTACATTATCCTGCCAAACTTTTAAGATTTGCAGTCCGTAATAAAGTATAAATAACACATAACCAGCTCTTCGCTTCTCTATGTATGCTTCAAGAGAAGTGCGTACATGTAATGACATAATGTGCAAAAGCTATGAACAACGAATTCTTTAGTACACCATCACAACAGTAAACAAAGTGAGAGAATTCTTATTATCATCTTACATATGCAAATGGTGTAACTTTTACTAATAGTTGATTAGCATATTGAACTAAGAGAAGTTGTGGAAGTTCCCCTGTAACTCTCTTGTCACTGCTTTAGATGGAAATAGTAATAGGAGTCTCATTCTGGGAAATTCTGGATTCCTCAGCTTAAAAGTATTGTAGGGGTTGATCAAAGTAGGATCAGTCAACCAAGGAAAGTAAGGTCTGAATTTTTTATGTCGTACATATGTAGGTATATTATATACATATTTCCCCTAGTAAGGATTTTTACATATTTCCCATAGTTCAGACTTTTCCAAAGTTCGAAAAAAAATTCATCCTAGTTTTCCTCCAAAATCAAATTTTGTATTAAGGGAGAATGCATCAATTCTTGCACCAGATGGAGCTTTCACTTGATCCATGTATTTTCAGTCATCTGCAATCTCCTACTTAATTGACTAGCATCATCAAACCATTAAGAATCCTTCATATAATCACCTTACATTGAGACACTATGTCATCATAAATCTTATTCGGGCTTACGCCATAACATCATTGCAGAATGATATCTATGTCAACCTGACCATCTTTACCTGAAAGGCTTCTTAACTCAAACTTCACGGCACCAAGATAATCTCTCCGAATATCTTGCCAAAAATATTTTAAACATCAGAGAAACCACTAATGTCACATCATGCCTATAATATGTTCCATCTCTTATCTGAGAATTATGTACCTTATTCCTTGGAGCAACAGGAAGTTGCCTTCAAGGTATGAGAAAAATATTAAACTAATAAAGATGATTGGTTACTGATACAGCTAAGAAGATGACATCTAATTTACTGCTACAGTTTCTTGTAGACATGCAAAAATGGACTGCAGACAGTGTACAAGCTTCCACATAAAGTTATCTCATTAATACTTCCATAACTTTATCACCCCGAGTTTTTGGAAGTTCTTATGAAAAGTGTCACGTATAGATATGTTTCCGGCAATGCTTAGCAATGGGTAGAAATAAGTACAGCACATGCATTACCTCCTTTTCCTTCAATTTGTAATCCAGTTCTGCAAAATCATCCTCAGAATTGTACTGACCCGAATGATAAAAGCATCTTTCCAGAAAATGCTCCATTTTGGCATCGCAATTCTCTCTGCAAACCCTCATTCACATGGATTCCATCAGCTCCAAAACCATAAACATGAAAATATTGCATGTTATAAGTAATTTCACATAATGACATACCTCTTATCAATTCGACAAGTTAAGGTTGTACTGATCATGTTTCTCAGCTCTTCATCACTCAATTTTGTTCGTGAGTAGCCAAAAACTGCAAAATTCTGAAATGTACAAACAAAGACACATCATGAGCTACTGCTGCATCTTCCAGGATGGTTAAAATGTGTTTGCTAATTAACCTAAGCTCAAGTTGTTTTTGTGCGTGATTAGTAGATAACAATATACACTTAGAGATATGAAATTTTACCTCAGGCAGACAATCTTCATAGAAAAGAGCAAATAAAGCTGGAAAAATCTTCTTCTTGGCTAGGTCACCTGAAGCTCCAATTACAGTTATGCTGACAGTGGTATCTCCACTTCCTAACTCTGTCAAAGGCACTTGTTCTGGCATTGATTTTGAAGCCGAACATATATACATACACGTCAGATAAGGAGATAGAAGCAGAATAAGATGTAAAGAACAAACCGCAGTTTGTGGATGGATGTGAACTATCATCTTCAGTATCATCCATTATAATCTACAATCAAAAAGCAAAAGAACACCTACAAGAGGTTTCAAAAACCTCAAAAAAGATCTTTTACTACAATTCTACAAAGATCATGACTGTTCTCTTTTTTTTCCTCTTTAATTTATGGATCCAATTCAAATGGTAAGGAAGTTAAGCTTGTGGGATATTTTAGTACAGTACATAATTTGGTTTGAAATTTGAATACATCCACTAATTTTGAACTAAATTCAAACTGTTTCTATTCCAAGACTAGCACCTTTACCAGCATATCAAGAAAAGAATTCCAGCTATGGGTACAGGGCAAGTTAAGTATCAAAAGTAAGTGAACCTACAAAACCATTGTATACCAAATTACACAATCAAATATGATAAGCAATACATCAATCACTTGGAAGACACTTGTAACACCATTAGAAAAGAATGTAAAACTGAGCATGAAAAATGTTAAAGATTACATTTTTTTTTCTTCAAATGAAGAACAAACTCACCATCTTGCACAGACACAGCATTAAGTGGAAACCCATTTGAGGACAAGACTTCAAAATGCTTTCTTGGTTGGATTCTTGAGTAAATTCCAGATACCCAATTGAGGGGTTGGGTTCTAAATGGTAAAAAGTTAAACTTTTTGCAGAAATATGGTGTCCCATTATGGAAAGTTGAAGGAAAAGTTGCAGCTGAAGATGAAGAACAAGGGTTCAATCTCAACTGCATACCCATACAGACAGAGAAATGTCTTTGTTCAAGAATTTGAGTTTTCTTGATGAATTTTTTAAATATTTTTTTTTTAAAAAAAGATGAGTTTATCTGTTGTTGAGGATATTATTGGATACTGACAGATTCTTTTGTCAATTGAAAATCTTTGATAAATTTTCAAGGAAAAAATTGACTGCTGTCCCCTAAGTTTGTTGAAAAGCTAATAAGTGAAGTCCACCTTTTCAAATACCTCATCTTTTATATGAGGTCCATATTTTTCCCTCACAAGTTTGCTATTTGTCATTAAATTTTTACTACATGTTTCGTCTTATATTAGTTGATCATCTTTCTAAAAATAATTATTTTATACTCCCTCTGTTCCTTTTACTTGTTCAATTTTGACAAATCAAGAAAAGACAATATTTTGTTTATCTATTATACCATCAATTTATTTAAAAAGTTAATATTTTTGAAAAAAGTAGAATCTCTTTAATGAATAAATTGATTTTGAAATTTTATTAATTAATAGGGGTAAAATGCTAAACTCACTATTTCAATTATTATTTTCTTAATAGATGTGTCAGGTAAAAAATTGATAAGTAAATAGAGACAGAGGGAGTATTAGTTATCTACCTTATTAGATCAAGAAAATATTAATTAATTTTTTTTATATTACTCTTGCAATTAATTCTTTTGAAAGTGTTCACACTTATTTGTAAAATACCTAAAAAGTTTTCTAAGAGGTGAATTAGTAAAATTATTTTCTTATTTATGATTTCTTAATATACGTGTAAAAAAAAATGATCAACTAATATGAAACGAAAGGAGTAACTTTTAAAATAATCTGAAAATAAATGGATGGGTTCAAAATCGACATTTGAAAAAGAGTAAAGTGGAAAGAAATCCATTGAGAAATGGGTGAAAATCATTTTGACTTTCAAATTTTCCTTTCAACCTTAATTATTCTCTTCATTTATTCTATGCAAAGTGTATTTTATTTTTGGTATTTTTAATCCTTTATCTATATAACATTTTTTTTATATTAATATGGGCGGACATGATATAGTATGGGTACTTAAAACTTTGATTCGATCATTCAAATTTTATATTTTTAAAAATATCATTTCATTACCATATTAAATTAATTTGGTAGTTTACAATATGATAATCAATAATCATAGTTTGTTGGACTTTGACTTACATAATACTTATATAATAGAAAATTATATTTTCAATTTTTCAAGAAACATCTCAATATATATTTATTTATATTTTTTAAAAAGTACAATTATGCAATTTCCTTTGTTGATCAATTGTGCAAAAGAGACATAATCTATCTATATTTATCTATCTATTTATCTTAAAAACATGAATTTTATAATTTAAACGTTAAATTACTGTAATACTCTTAACTAAAAATATATTTATTTATTTATCTATATTATATTTAAAGCAAATATGTTTTTCACATTGAAGGGTTGTGATTTTTCACTGAAGAGTTGTGACTATTCTGATAAGACACAATAAGCACATGTTCATACTATATTTTTTGGCTATAAATAAAGGGTCCCCTCTCATTATTAAACATAGGTAAGTTGAATATCTAGTTACTATAATACCTTCAACTAAAAACACTCAATTTAGTATATTTTCTATATTTTATATTTAAATTTATTTTTTTATATTATATTAAAAGCAAATACTTTTCACATTGAAGAGTTGTGATTTTTTCAAAGAAATGTTATTTTTTTTGATTAGTTGTGATTTTTCCAAAAGGTTGTAACTTTTTTGAAGGATAGTGATTTTTCTAATAAGGACATGTTTATATTATCCTTTGTTGACTATATAAATAAAGGAGATTAGTGGGCTCGATTTTTTATTCTTTATTTTGATTTATTATTATTATTATTAAATATTTTTTCTTCTCCATTTTTTTTTTGTGTGCATCTTTTTTTCTAAATTAGCCTTTTTTAATAAAATTTTCTATGAAAGTTTGTATTTTTATTTGGGCTAAAAAGTTTAGTTCGAATTCTTGATTTTATTTTATTTTGTCAAATAAAATTTTTAGTGTGAAAGAAGAGTTGCAAAAGGAGTTTTTTTTTTTTTTTGGTGAATTCAAAAAGAGGGTTATGTTTGACCCTTTATTACAAGATGTGAGATCATAGCTTGGCTAAAAAAGGTTTTCTAGCTGCTAAGCAAAATAGAAGTAGAAGTGACAAATAAAGTTGAAGATCTAAGGGGCTCATGAGTGAGGATAGTTGGTGTCTTCTTCTTGAAAATGAGTGAAGGTAATTGCTATCTATCAATATTTAACAAGCCTTGAACTTTCCTAGGTTATTCAGCAAAAATATTGTACATACAGTTATTTTCTTGATTATACTAGCTAATTTATCAACAATTTTGTTAGCTTCTCTAAAGACTAATTTTCTCATTCCTTCAATACTTCCTCTGTCCCTTTTTATTTGTTCAATTTTGATTTTTACTTGTCCCTTTTTACTTGTCATTTTTGACAAATCAAGAAAAGATAATATTTTTTACCTATTCTACTCTCAATTTATTTAGAGAGTTATATTTTTGAAAAAGGTAGCACCTCTTTAATGAGTGAATTGATTTTGACATTCTATCAATTAATATGAATAAAATGGTAAATTCACTATGTCAATTATTATTTTCTTATTAGTTGTGTCAAGTCAAAAATTGACAAGTCATAGGGACAGAGAGAGAGTAGTAACTTCAATCCTCCACGGAATTCCGACAGGGCCCATTCGTGGATGGCGCTCCCAACATGATTTTTTTCATACCCAAGGCTCGAATCCAAGATCTCTGGTTAAGGGTGAAGCACTACCACCGGTGCACCACAACTCATGTTGGTGTTGAAGCCATTATCTTAAGACAAGTAACAATGCACCTGTCTCTGCACTATTACTTGTACCTCTACCCATTGGGATGGAATATGTCATGACGAGATCACCTGCACTCACTCCTCCTCCTCCATAATTTTCATTGATATACAATCCATCACATTTAAGCTTAACAAAGAGTAGAAGAGGTTGATCCAAGTAACCATAATAGAAGAAGTTTCTGAAATGTTCTTTCGTATAGTCTGCATACACCTTCCCAACTGTTTCCCATAGTGATCTTCTTGAATTGTAGCCCAATTAATTGGGTGATATTGAAAGTGATGAGAGCTTTTGATCTTTGGATGGATGGAGTTTCCGCATTATATTTCGAGGTGCATCTAGATCTTCACATTTTCCAAATGATAATAAGGGGAAGAATTTTATGAATAATTATTTATACTATTTAGTATAGGATACATATGCACAGTCAGTGGTGGAGCTAGAAATTTTATTAAGGATGTCCAAAAATAATGGTGTGTGACTGTCAAAATAAAATTAAAAAAATATTGTGATATTTGGGGTTCGAAGCCGAAACTCCTTCATTCGAATGAACACCCATTACCACTACGCCAAAGGCAGCCTGATTCCTTGAGTTGAGGGATATGTAGGCGTGATCAACGTTGAAAACTCGGCTGTACTCCAACATTCTCTCTTAAATCTTATTCCCGAGCATTCTGGTCTCTTCATAGATTGATATCAGGATAGCTTTTGAATTCTTTTCATAATCGTGCGTGAAATCAAGCGTATCGAACTACAAGTGGCCTGAATTCTCATATAACCTGAGATATGTAGAAAACCCGACACCGGGGTTCAGCCATAATTCCTAAAGTCCGTACTAAAATCTCTTTCCTAAAGATGAAGATGTGGTCGGTCAAAATTGGATTCGTCAATTTCATTTGCCTCAAATTTCTTTCATCAATCCAAGTCAAACGAGGGACAGTTGTTGACACCCAATTCTAACCATCCACGATAGAATTAATTTTCGAGCTTCTTTAATTTCAAATGATTTGAAATAATTAGTTTTATAAAATTTCAAAAATAGAAAATAATGTTTTCAAGTTATTTTAATTAATTTTATAATTTTTAAATAATATAATTAGTACATTTTAGGAATATTCAAAACTCGTCTCAAAAAGATTTTAGTTTTACTTAAATATTTGGTTAATTAGTTTAGTTATGTAATAGTTTATATTTTTTGAAGTAATTAGTTTATAATTAAGTTAATTATTTTATTTTGTTAAGATTAAGAAGCTCGTTAATTAATTAATATTAATTCGTCTTATTTAAATTTTAGTCAAATTCTCTAAATTCAATTCAATTTGGCTACGTCTTTAATTCATATGGCCAATCTTGGATTCTAATCTTACAACCCAAGAATTGACACTTTAGGCCCAAACCAACCCAATTCTTTCGGTCCAATTTACTTAAACCCAAGACCCAGCCCAACCCCATTATTTTCCAGCATACATTTTTATACATTGCTATATAATTTTGATACACTTATTACACATTTTATAAAGGTGTTGATATTTAAATATATATGGCAATAAATCGTTGGAGGTTAATGATGTGTTCCTTACCATTAAATGACTCTTTGGCCTTTCGACTTGTTTTGGCAACTCCAAACCGGCATCAAAAAGCGATTGGAAATTAAAGAGAAGCCCTCCTTCTAATTTAAGCCAATTTCGTATAGAAAAAATAACGATAAAATTTTATTAACACCTTGTTTGGATGGTTGTTATCTGTAGTATTATATTGCATTGTTAGTCTAAATACAATGTTTATTTTGATTGTTACTTGAATTCTATTGTATCATATCGTTTAAATCCATTGTTAGGTAACGACGAAATGACTCATTTTGTATAACAATCGATTTGGTGTGATCGTACCGTTACCTTAATATTTTCTTCTCATTTTATCTTTACTTATTATTTGATAATTCTATTTTATTATTTACCTCTGTCTTTTCATAGTATCTTTACTCGGTACCCCTACAATTTCTTGTAGGTTTACCATTCAAATCATGAATATGTAACATTATATAACGACGGAGAACGATACAATCTATTCAAATATTATATTCATTAAAACAATATAATACGATCCAATACATTATGAAACAATATATAACTACCGTCCAAACCAAGTGTAAGAGTGGAAATGATTAAATTATGAGAGACGGCGATTTTGGATCTGAAATAAAATCATAGTAAATAGTGATGGTGAGGTGGTTTTGATATTTATTTTTTTAGTGAAAATTTAGGTGGAATCAAGAAAGAGTCATACATAATGCAAGTAAAGAAAATAAAGTGAAAGAGGGACGTTGATTTTTTTTAGCAAATTGGTAAAGTATTGTGATATAACAAATGATTAGTAATTTTTTTTAGCCTATTTTAGTCCCTCTATTTAATTAATTTCCCTTGTATATTTTGTTTTACACGAATATTTGGTATTAGACAATTTTTAGGTAAAATTACATATACATTTTGCTTCTTCTATTATATGCTTATGCGCTGAGAAGTACATGTCTGAAATTTTAGCTATTTTTAATATTTTTTTAGTTAAATATACTTAAGCAGTCATATATATAAAAAAAAAATTAAAAAATGTTAAATAGGTCGGTTAGATTTGTTGTTTTTTTGACAAATTGATGATTTAAGTTATTTTTTTTATTTTCCCATCCAGTGTCATATGAATTTGCACCAGAAAGTTCACAATGGGGGTAAAGCGCTCGTACCCAAGACCTTTGATAAAAGATGGAGAAATACTTACCACTCCAACACAACCCTTGCAATTGGTTGATGAATTGAGTTTATTCTTTATGATATATGAAACTTTATACTTCAAATTTGAACTTATTTGGAATTAAATTATTGAAAAAAACAAGTTCAAACACATATACTTAAAATTTAAAATAATTTTTGCATGCACTTCAAAAATTAATAAATGACGACTCAAAAAGTAAATATATTTGTACAATTAGAAATTTGGAATAAATATAAAATCTACGTCACATTTCCTACCAAAGTTAGCTTATATTGCATCATAATGTTAGGCGTCACTAGTACGCCGAATACTATCCCTTTTATTTATTGCAACAAAATTGTTTCGATATCGACTTTATTGCTTACTTTCCTCCTTAATTAATAATTACTTTATGTTACTTTCAATCGATATCGATATCGATATATTATATAGGGAAAAATGATAAATATATCCTTGAACTATCGTAAATGGTATGCAAATATCTTGTGTCATATTTTTGGGACATTGGTGCCTCTGTCGTCCAAAAACTAGAGCATATATACCATTTATACTAACGGACATACACGTGTCATAATCTTATCCACCGACCCGACATTTATTAAATACCGGATCGACGGATAACATTGTGTCACGTGTTCCTATTTAGTCTTCCATTTGAGTGAAGGGCATATATGCTCTAGTTTTTGGACGGCAGGGACATCAATGTCCCAAAAATATAACGGAGGGTATCTGTATACCATTTACGATACTTCGGAGGTATATTTATCCTTTTAATTCCCTATTATATATACGTAAAAAAACAAAGAAGAATTATTTACATACATGAAACAGTTTTCTATTTTAAAATATAATCATTTTATTGATTCGTTAATATTTTTTTGGTGCGCTAGACTACTTGATTTATTGAAATTTTGATATTACGATTTCTTTTGTATTTTCAGTTAAAATTAAGATATTGAGAAGACTATATGTTAAAAAGGAGTATTAATCATGGTTTGGATTTTTGCAATTCATATTATATCATTTTAGAAAGAAAAAAAAAATCTATGGCTTTGATCAATAGGAATATAGAAGTAAAATTTTGTGCTTCCTTTATATTAAAAAAAAAAAACAAAGCATAACGATAGGGTTTAATGTTTTAACATAAAAAAACTGAAATAATAATAATAATAATAATAATATATGATTGCTTATTCCAAAATTAAACAATTGTAATATAAAAAAAATAACAAATTGGGGTACTATATAAATGCAGATGGTTTAGTAAAAAAAAAAAGTACTGCTCCAATTTAAATGCGGATGATTATTACACATTTTCATTTTTTGATCCCTATATAAAATATGGACGTTTTGTTTTATTTATTCGTTTTAGCAAATTAATAGATTTTCCCCCATAATACTTCGGTATCATTAATAAGGTTAGTTCAATTTATTAAAGTACACTTTTATTTATTTTTTTTAAAAAAATGTCAGGTTAGTAAAAAGTAAATAATAAATAATATGAAACGAAGAGAGCGTTAGTCAAATAAATTTGAGGAAAGGAGGTACTTTTAAATGTCGGTTAATTAGTATTAATAATAAATAATGTACACTCAAAAATCAATTCGAAAATATGGTTAGTCGTATTTGGTCGATAACATTGATTGATGCCCCCTTCCCTACGCCCAAACCCAACCAATTAATTGTTTGAAAATATTAGTACAACTTTTTTTTTTTTCTATTTCATATTTTTCATTTTCTTAATTCCTCATTCTATTTTACGTGATATTTTTTTTTATTAATTTGTTATGAAAATAATAATAATTTTATATAATATCAGAATTTTCGGTAACGACATTATTCGTCTGATTTTTTTCATTATCATGATAGAAAACATATAATTTAACATAGTGTGAAATTACAAATTAGTTTCAAATATAACTTGTCGCTATAAAAAAAAGTGTTAGTTATAAAACATGATTGTTGTAGTGAATAAGTCAAAGTTCAACTATATTTAGAAATAATTTTACTTAATTTTTTTTTAATATTCTACTCTACATCATAACATACTTTTATAAAGTTACACGAATATTATGTAAGATATAAGACTATAAAATTTTAAAATTTCATTTTTTTTTCAAATGATATGGTAAGTGAAAATTCCCTGAATAAATTGAGAAGTTTCCATTAGAAAAGATTCGAGAAATATTAGAAATGGTCAAAGTAAATATGTAGAAGAAAACAAAGTCAATAGACTTACGAAAAAAACAAAATCCAATAGATTTAAGCACTTCCTCCTTTTTATATTATTTGATCAGGTAAAACGATATATTTTTTAAGAAAATTTTAATTAAATATGTATTTTACTAAATTACAATGAAAATAAATAAAAACAAAAAACTCTTAACTTGTTAAAATAAGTAAATAAAAATATATTTTATTATAGAATATATAGAAGAAAATATATAGATGAAAAGAAGGAAAACATTTAATGGAATTTCTGTGGGCTGCTAAATAGGCCTTGATGACAAAATTAATGTTATTTAATTGAGAAGGTTCGTACGATGCCTTTAGTTTGGTGAAATTTGAATTGTTTTAATTTAATATTTAAAGTCTTTTATTTTTATTTTAAAAAAAATGATCCTTCTACTCTTTTTAATCTTTAGAATTGTAAAAATTATATTTTCCAATTCTACATCTAATTTTCATTCAACATTTGATAATCGTGTCACATCAAATTCGAAGGAACAAATTGGATTAGAAAAATGACAAAAATAAAATAAAATAATATCTATAAAGATAGATCCACCATTCCCTTAATACAAACTATTGAAAGTATAACCCTGGCCTACATCTGGATCTTTTTTATTTTTTCACATGGTTTTTCGGTATTTCGTTTGAGTTTTCGATTAATTTCTAACTCATTTGGCAACTCTAATTCATAAGCAACCTTACCAACACGTCTCAAAATCTGATATGGGCCTATATAACGGGGACTCAACTTCCCTTTCTTACCAAACCACATTACACCCTTCATGGGTGAAATTTTCAAGTAAACCCAATCATGAACATCAAACTCAATAATCGCATAAGATTTCATTAAAAATAAAAGTAATTCCTTAAAAAAAATTATTTTAGAGCTCAAATTCGCGATTGATAAATAAAGATAACGGATCAAATTCATCACATCATAATTTTTGATAAAATGAGTGTCCAAAAGTGGAAATGTTTATTATCTAGTTTTACACTCAGTGTTTGATATTCATATTAAAGTCAGACTAATTCGAATTCACATGTTGAACGATCTATTTCTAAGAACGACGTTCCTAATTCTTTTTAGACCTAAAACTCATATTTGAAACCTCTGAATTAAGCGTGGAGAGATATCAATCGTATAAACCATATAACCAACCATGTTGTAAATGTTACTATCTACAACAAGATAAAATTTGACAAACAAGGTTCTTAAAAGAACTTAAATAAAGAGTGGTGATGACAGCTAACAAAAATGAAGTTCCAAAGTCCAACAATGGTCCTTCCAATTAATATTCTTAAAAACATTAGTTGGACCTACTAAACTCATCTATTTTCCTCAAACTACCCCTCACCCCTAACCTCTAAACAACATCTACCATTAATAAACACAAGGGTATATTTGGAAAATCAACTTTCAACTCCTTATTGACTTCAAACATGAAACTAGTATATAATCTAAAGTATTTCACCACTCTTTCTTACACACAAACACGCATTGCAGAAACCCCCCAAACACTTTTCAAGAAAACTCTACTTTTTATTTTTTTTAAAAAAAAAACTTGAACATTTTTTTTTTCATTTTCAAGAAAATGGAAAATATGAGCTTGAATAGCCAATTCTATTTTCTAAAAAATGCAATGAAAATTCTTCTTCCAGTTTCAGTATTTTCATTGATGTTTTCTCAATCTTATTTATTATTTCCTTCTCTTTTGAATTCATTTAATGAATTTTCTTCTTATTTTTCCATTCAACTTTTCACCTATAGCTCAGAAAGAAACTATATTTTTCTTCTTTGTAATGGAATTCTTGTTTTCATAATCAAGAATTCAGGGCTAATTAGTACTACTAATATTTCTGATAATCATCATCATTATCCCAAAGAATCCAAAATTCAAGAAACAAAGATAGAGTTTCTTGAAAAAGTTGTTGAAATTGAAAAACAAGAAAAAGAAGAAGAAATTGAAACAATGAATGAAGATGATTTGGTTAGTGTTGAAACAATTGATGAGATTGAAGTTTATCAAGAACCAAAAGATAGTAGGCCCTTTCTTCAGAATAATCAATTAGGTTATCATTCTGCGCGATATGTTGAAGTTATTGAAGAATTGGAAGAATTTGAAGAAGAAGAAGAAGAAGAAGAAACATTAGAAGAGTTACACAAGAAATGTGATGATTTTATAAAGAGGATTAAGAAAGAGATCAATGGAAAGAATTGATTGATGAAAAAATTAACCAATAAGGGGATTAGCATCTTGCTATGACTTATAATTAACCAAAGCATTTTTTTTTTAACCACTCGATGGTTGATATTCATTTTGGGAGCATTTAAAGTCGTGTTATGTATGATCCATTAGAAAGAAAGTATTGTTTACTTTCTATAGAACTTTTTTTTTATGATCTTCGAATTCGAATAGACTTTTAATTAAGAAAAGATCATTACTAGCTCAATATCAAGTTGACTTGATTTGTTTCACTTTTTGTTTCCCCCCTTATATGGTATTTTTGTAGTTGAAAATTTCCCATAAAAAGTAAATAAAAGACCTTTAAGGGAAAAGTTCTAGCTATTCATTCAAGCTTTTGTGATGTAATTTTTGAGGAGATAATATTTCATATGTTCATTTAACTATGATTTATTTTTTGTCAAAGACATTAAATTTTAGTTTTTAATATAAAAGTATTTAATTATGGACTTTTTTTCCAGAAAGTTACTTAACTTTAATTTTTAACCCAAAAATCAACTCTGGAAAAATATATTTACAAAGTCACTCAATTTATTTAATTGATTTTTTCATTAAAATTTACTAATATGAAATTTTTATCTAAACCATTTTCATGACTCAAACCACTAATAAACACTTGAAAACATCCTTATATAATGCCAATAGGGCCAAGAAAATTTTTTTGGCAGCAAATTATAAAGGCTTGGGCATGTCCAAATCATTAATCTTAATCGAGGAGGTTAGGCTTTATATACCCCTTTCATACACATGTATTTAGCTATTTTTTACTAATATATAAGATAGGAGTCTACGCCAAACCTTCACCAAGAAGGTGGCTTTAACAAATAAACTAAAAAAAAGACTCACAAATTTATGAAATTATTATTCCTTGAATTGTGGCTTGTGACTTGTGAGAATAGAACAAAATAAAAAGATGTTGATAAATGAATTGTTTTTTTCTTCTAAATTATTATAGGCAAAGAAGAAGCTCTTTTGAAAGTAAAAAAAATAGTACCCGTGCAACCAGCTGAAATAAAGGATCAAATGTTATATTTTTAGTGAATTGATGAAAATATTAATTAAATAGATTGAGTGACTTTGTAAATAATTTTTTTAAGTTGAGTGATTTTTGAGTTAAAAATTAAATTTGAGCAACTTTCTGAGAGAAAAACTCACAGTTAAGTGATTTTTAAGTTAAAAATCAAAATTAAGTGATATTTTGAGAGAAAAATTCATAATTAAGTGATTATATGAGATATTATCTTAATATTTTAGGCTATAATCTATATAGAAGCAAAAGACAAATAAAAACATTTTTGACATAACACAGTGCTATTAGCTTTTAGATTAAATTATTATTATTATTATTATTATTATTATTAATAATAATAATAATAAAATGTACATAACCATAGTTATTCTTTTCATTTATGTTATTTTAAAATTCCAAGTACATTTTTTTATCTCATAATTATTAATAAATTATTATTTTAGTCTTTGTGATATCAAATTAAGCGTATTTAATCTTTATTTAATTGAATACACTTTTTATCCCTATATATTAAAGAAATAATCATATTTGGCCTTCATATAGTTTTAAAAGCAATCTAAATATAGCATTTTTCACCAAAAACACATATTTTAATTAAATTAAATGTTAAATATATTAAATCATATATCACAAGAATTAAAATCAGGTACGAATCTAGAACATAGTTACCCCTAACTTATATTCTTAATTGTACATCTCAATAACTCTCATACTTTTCAGATATATAATATGTATGTTTATGACACCTTATGGTCTTTCTCTCTATATATTCTTTATAAATTTATTTATTTTTAAAATAATATAGAAAAATATTTCCTCTTGTATAGGTCCTATACGACATAAATTTGAATTAATTAAATCAACAAATTCAAGATAATAGATACCAAAGGATTATAAAAAACAAAGATCTGCAAACTTTTTGGATCAAGATCAAAGGATAATATTTCTTCTCTCTTTTTCAGTAAATCTACAATTTTTGTTGTTATTAGCATGTTAGTTTTCCTTTTCATATATTTTTGTTGTTATTAGCATGTTAGTTTTACTTTTCATATATTTTTGTTGTAATATTTCATTTCCTTGGTATAATAAATGTACTATTAACCTAAATATCGAAATTTATGCCAGTACCTTTATTTTACTTATCTACAACAAATTTTTGATATTTTGTTTTCTTTCATTAAATTTACGATCTTTATATTCATAAGATAAAATATATTTTTCAATTGCTACATATTCATTTGTTTATAATAAAAGTGAGTATTAGATGACCTGAAAATGAAAGTATCTGACAAATGAGACTAGCGTAAGTGGTTGAATACTTTCATCATCAATCGATAAGTTGAGAGTTGAAGTCATGTTAGAGAGTAAGTAATAACATTATTAATCCTCCTAAGATAAGGAGTTGAGTAGATCTTTTTCTTTTTTTTTTGAAAATAATAATAATGATAGTAGAAAAAAGAAAAAAACTTACTCATATTATAGTCAATCAATATTTTATATTATACTTTAGCTCTTTATAACCCCTTTTTACCAATAGGCTATAATAACAATAGCCATTTTTATAACAAAATCCTCAATATAAAACTACCCCTTTATAATAACTATAATAATAACCATTTTTATAGAAATAGAATCTCTAAGATTATCAATATAGTTGTTCTTGGGGACAAAGTACAAATAATTAAATGAACTACTAATCTGTACTTTTATATATTAAATACTTGAGCATATTCCACATTTGTCATTTTTAATGTGCATAAACAAAATTAGTTTGCTTGGACAGTCTTGAACCTTACCTTTTAGCCCTAAACAATCTTTCACATCTCTTAAGTTTTTAATATTAATCATAATGTTTCTTAAAGAAAGATTTGGGATCTTTTTTATGTTTAAACCTTATTACTACTAATCAGAAAGTTTTGGATTATACTGAAATTCATATTATTAAAAAAAATTATCCCAAGTTGAGGATCTTGAGATTATTACAAATCTCTTTCTTAACTAACATAAAATAATCTTAAAGATACGTAGCCTTTTTAGTTGTATAATACAAGTGATGTGATATTTTTTGTTACTTTGCTAGTTTTTTAAGAGAATTAGCTTAAATAGTTATACACTCGATAAACTAAATTAAAAATAATCATCAGATATAATTTTTATATATATAATTTTCTGTATACCGATTTAAAAATTAAATAGTAACATCTTGTTTGGATGGTTGTTAACTTGATATCCGTTGTATTGTTGGTTTAAGTACAATGTTTGTTTTGATTGTTATTTATATTTAACTATACTACTGTATCATTAAAATCCATTGTTAAGTAACGACGAAAAGACCCATTTTGTATATGACGACTGATTTGGTGTGATCACGTCGTTATCTTGATATTTTCTTCTCATTTTGTCTTTATTTAATATTTAAAAATTCTATTTTATCCTTTACCATACCTTTTCATAGTAGCTCTACCTTGTATCCTACTTTTCTGACAGGTTTATCATTCAAATTATGGACGTGTGACATTAATAACGACAGAAAACGATACAATATATCCAAACATTATATTTGTTGAAACAATATAGTACGATACAATATGAAACATATTCGTGTTAGATCCTAATGTTTTTAAAGTTCCTAAGAAGGAAGTTACAATGCAATTGCCAACTTGACCATGGCCTTTTGGGTCTTGAGCAACGTGATAATTGAGTACTATTTGATTCTACTAACACGCTCACAACACGTACCACAATTTTTTTCCAATTAGACTTTTCTATAGTTGACATGGTCATCATACTTGACTTTTTAATTTTAAGTCTAAGTTTGCGAATTTAATAATTAATAGTGTACTTTGTGTTTCTGTCTACTATGAAACATATAGTAAATGAAGTATTTATTATTTACCTAGTCCAAATTTCAACGCGGTTATCTAAAATATCGTTTGATTTTTGAGATGAGAGATTTTAGTTAGGAATAAATTATAGAATTATTTTAGAAAAAGTTATTTGAAGGAGGGATTTGAATTCACATCTTATATTTTATAGTGCTATTTTGAAAAAATTACATTATATAGTGAGATTATGTAAAAAAAAAAATTATAGTATATAAATACTTATATGTGTATATGTATCTAAAAAACCTAACCACCATTGCATACACATACATATACGTATAGTTGGTTACATATACATCTATCATTGCCTATAGATATTGTATTCGGTATTCATGCAATTTTCAGTTAGAATAAGATATTATAAGCGCATAAATGTATGTATTTTTGCTACGTTTTGAAATCATCTTAGTGTTGCACCGTTTTGGAATATAGCAAATTCTCGCTATTTTTTTTCCATTTGTTGAAGTGGTCGCCAATAACGCTATTTACAAAATTTTCTCACTATTTTACTTTGTGTTTGGTGTAATTATTTGTTCCAAAATTAACAATCTCGGAATCAATTATATCACAATCATGGTAGTACTACTTTTATACCACACTCTATGTAAATAACAACTCCAGAATAATTAATCCCAGAATAAAAACAACAAAAATGACTCATTTGCCCTTCTCTAAGCTTTCCGCAAAGTCTTTTTTAACAAATCCCAATTATTATAGACATATCTATAGTTAAACTTTTATTTGGTAAAACTTTAGAAGTGTAATATTTTTTATTTTTTTTGTTGGTATTGTTAGCATATACAATTAATTAAATTAGAATAAAGTGGGAGGATCCACATCTATATATATTGAGACAAAATGACCAGACATGTCTCCCTGAAATTGAACCCAAAGATATAATATATATATGTGATTGTATTTATATTTGTATGGAAAAAGCAAAATACAATGCCAACTAAATACCCAGATCTTCATCTCTGTAAAATTGGTTGAACATAAATTGTGTTGGAGTGGGTATTTGACACCTATATTATATACAAAAAAAACAAGCAAATATATATAGAGCATGATGACAAGATATATAGAATCAAATAAAATACTTTATCCTAACCATATTATATCTCTATTATTTGTGTAATCTAACACCTCCCTGACCTGACATTGTCGTTTGTACTTTATACTACAAATATTAGTTATATTATAGTTAGAGTTAGAGCATGTTCATCATTGCTGCTGGGAGGTCAAAAATATTATTTTTAAAAAATTAAGTGTTTAATAAAATTTTAAAATTACTTTTAAATGGAAGCAGAAGTAGTTTTTTTGCGGTTGGGAAGAAGCTAAATTTTTTTGCTTTTTTAAAAGAGTAGAAACGTAAAGTTATTTTTTTGAAGACTAAAATATCCTTTACATATATACATATTTATCAATATATCACTTATTAATTAATTAACATATCTCATAAGTTATGTTAAGTTTCATTCAAGAATTTTATTTTTTTATTTTATATAATAAACTGTTTATTTTATTTTATGTTTTTATATTATTATTTATATTTTAAATATTATTTTAGATATTATTTTACACAATTAGAAATAAAGGTAACAACAATATTTGTGCATGATTTAAAAAAAGTAACAATTAAAGATTTCAACCCTAAAAAAAGTAACAAATAACAAAAAAATTATTTTCTTAATTTACGCATTATTTTATTTTAATTTGATTTTTTTAAAACTTAAAGAGTATTATGACAAAAAAAAGGATAATAGCTAAAGATTGAATCCAAAAATATAGGTGACAAATAATAAAAAGATTCCTCTATTCAATATTTTTCAACAATATTTATCTATGTATAATATTGATTGAAAATTTAAATATTTACATTTTAATTAATTAAAATAAAAATGTAATTTAAGTTTGTATTAGATGTTTAAAATAGTTTCTATCTATAAATAATCTTAATATTAAAAGCACATTGATATTTGTCCTTTTTCGTAATTTGACTCTCAAAATCACTTTTTTTTAAAAAATAAATAAATAGCCAAACACAAATTTCTTATCCAAAGCACTTTTTAAATGAATTTGTCCAACACAATTTTATTTTTTTTAAGAAACACTTTTTTGAAAAGCTATTTTTAAAAAACGCTTGTAAAAATAAATAATTTTTAAATGCCAAACATGCTCTTAATTATATTAAACAATCCTATAATATTACACATAGTATTAATTTCAAGTTGTGTGATTAATGATAATTATGGTGAATAATGAAGTATGAATAACTAAAATGGTGAACTATAGTACGAATTATAATATGTAGAGATTATTACTTACTATTTTTTTAAAAGAATATCCTCGTATTGTTAATACATTTATTCTTATAAGATATTATATGTCACAAAAAATAATGCATACGTTGTCAAGGATCATAATGAATGTATTATTTAATATTGCCAATTAAAGGTGTGGAAATCAATTGAACCTAACCGAATTGATTATTATTTTTTTTAAAAATAAACTTTTAGGTTTCAATGTATATTATAATCATACCAAAAATTAGATACAATTTTTTAAAATTTTTATAAACAATAATGAATTGGACCGAATAAATTTATATGCATAAAATATATTTTATATGTTAAATTTAAGACTAGAAAACATTAAAAGCTTGACTTGAATTCATATGGAAACTACTACAAAAAAAGAAAAGAAAAAAAAACTATATCATTATCGACTATGCAAAAACATTAGTAAATTGCTAAGAACACGTGACAACAAAAGCTTTACTTTGAGTTTAGTGACATGATTTATAAAATTTGTCACAGTCGATATGGTGTGGCGCTCCAACTGATCACCCAAAGCTATATATGGTTGCGCCATTACATGAGTCATGTAAATGAGTACGATTAAATGTGCACATGTTTCTCCTTGTCACGGATAGTCTAAAATTATATTAGTGTCACGTGGTCATATAGATATTGTGTACTTTTTGCATTATATTAAAGTTTATTATATAATGAATCAAATTTCTAAAAACGATACGACTCTTAAATAATGTTTAAAAGATATTACCGAATTGATATTAATATCGAAAAATATAATCTAAATTTAATCATGCACATGTAAATAATATAAAAAAATTGATATGATTTAATTTAAAAGAAATAACCAACCATATCTTATGTTTCATTGACAGCCGTACCACCAACCAAACCTTACATTAATTATGCGTTAGTTATTTTTGCTTCTATGGGCAATATTTTTCCTAATGCATCAATTTTTTGCTTTGTATGCCTTGAATTTTTTTATTTTTCTAAATTTATGTTTTTTTTTTTTTTTTGCCATGTATATCAAGGTTAATTAATTAATCCTTATAATAAAAGCAAAAAGCTCCAATTCCTGTGGCACTGTGTTTTATAAAAGAGATGATATTACACCTATCAAAAAGCAGATTAGGTGCAAAGATGTACTTTAGTCAAAGACCACCCACCTGTTTCTCTCTGTTACTATATACTCCATCGTCTCGTTTCATTTTAGTTGATTCTATATTAAAAATAAATATTTTGTTTTACTATCCATTAAAACAAATCAAGAGATTTTTAGTACTAAACACCTCTAATTAAAATTTTCTAAAATAATGTATCAGATCAACATAAATCAAGAAATATGAAATAGAGAGGTATAAACAACTTAAATACATCAGAAAAGGATGATGGTAAATACTCATTCATTCTTAAGTAGATGTTTCAGGTTTGAGTTTTCTGGGTATGGTGTCACCTTTGTTAAAAAGTGATTTACCCCCAATATGAGACTTTCTGACGCAAATCCAAATTTAATCAGGCTTTAATGTGAGCACTGAAATACAGAGTGGGAAAAAGACAACATTTCCAAGAAATAATTGGACAGACTTCTAAGTTGATAATCATCACCAAAAAGTCCACAACTTAAAACTGTTTTCACATTTGACTATAACTGCCCTCACAGAAGAAAGTAAAGATGAAAAGGACATATTTGGATATTTCACCTCTTGTCCAACAATTTTGAGGGGCACTACCTAGTTTAGAAGTAGGATTTCAATTCAAATTTTCAGGTTTAGGCCACTGCTAGCAGATATAACACTAGATGTTAGACATTGAGATGTACCAACAACTCTAGGGTTCTGGTTATTACTATTATTTACACTCAAGGCTCAAGGATGTGGCTTAATGGACGATGACTTTGAGTGAACACTAATGCGGGACCAACAACAACAACAACACACCCTGTGTCATCTTACAAGTGGGATATGAAGAGGGTAAGAATCTTACCGTAAGATATACACAGTCTTACTTTTACCTTATGAAGGTAGAAGAATTGGTTCCTAAAGATCATGGGGTCAAGTAAGAATAATAAATCAAGTATGAAAAGGGATATACAACAGTGAAGCAGTATCTAGCATAAACAAGAAATGTTAGGTGATTTCTTTTCATCTGACTAAACCCTAGCCGACAAAGTTACTTGATACATGTACTAACGAGATATAAACCATGGTGGACAAAGTTATCCGATACCTATGCTAGTAAGAGATAACAGATACCCCATGAAATAGTTAAAATGTGTGCAAGCTGACTCGTACATCGTTATCAAAAGCAAAAAAGAACTACCTTCATTTAGCTAGTAGCTCAACAACTTGTAGATTTTTATCCTCACCCATTCAGAACTTGAGTCAATATTGTCAAGCACTTCCACTTGTAACACTCTAATAAATGCTTACAGAACATATTCAATATCCATGCAAATCTGATTCATAATAATGTACAAATAGCAATCTCACTACCCAGAAAAGTAGTTCCAAATGCAATGGATAAAGAAGAACATGGCTATAATCAAATCAAAGAGATACAAATTTAAAAAATAAGTATCCTTTCTTTCAGCATCTTGGTGAATCAAGTACAAGATTCTTTTCATAAGTCACTTAGCAGAGACACAAGATAAGATTAATCACATAATCAGGAAATTACACTAGAAAAAATGGCGTAACAAATGACCTAAGCAAGTCGAAGCAGAGGAATAAATAATTTCGAAGAGATAGTATTTCAATCCACCACTTTGCAGAAAGCAAAACATTCAAGAAATCATACTCAACGCCAGTTGATTTTTGATCTGCTGTTTACTGAATCAGTACACAAATACATATATAAGCTTTCCATATATAACACTAACCCAATCTGGCACCTTATTTAAAGCTTATTTTCATTTTTCTAAGCTGTACATATCTTGTAATTCTCACAGGTCGGAAGACCGAAAGTAGCATAATGTCCTCCATGTAACAACAACAACATACCTAGTGTAATCCCACAAGTGGGGTCCGGGGAGGGTAGTGTGTACCAGACCTTTCGCCTATCTTGAAAGGTAGAGAGATTGTTTCCAATAGACCCTCGGCTCAAGGAAAAGCATATCAAAGCATAAAAAATATAAAAAAAGAAAATAATGGGAGAGCAGAAGCCAGTGTCCTCCACGTACTAGAAAGAAAAATGTTTTGTTACAGAGGTTAAATCTGCATATGCTGAAAGGTACTTGAAACATGGTATCTAGTTAACGAACATGTCGCGGTCAGCTTATATTAAGAACCATGAACAGCCATATCTGAATTAACTAACCATCTTTGTAGATTGGCTTTTGTTTGAGCCAAGCAACCTTGCATAGGGAAACTTGCAGAGTTTACCACATGATTACAGTTAGCAGATCATGTAAGTTTAAAGAAGTATACAATTTTTGCTTAACTTTAATAGAGAAACTACAATTTTTGGTTAAGGTCCCTAAAGACTGAACCTCACATCCAGCAATAGAGTTAGTTAGATCATCTATGGAGCCTACAAAAAAAAGTCACCAGAGTGTGTCTAAAGGTTTAGGACCTCGACCAGGGGAATCCTGGTGGTGGAATGAGGAGGTACAAAGAGTTATTAAAGCTAAAAGAGAGTGTTACTGAAAATTGCCAAACACTGGAGAAGCCTTTGAAGAATACAAGAGAGCTAAGAGGAAAACTAAGAAGTTTATTGTAAAGCTCGACAATAAACCTTAGATGGCTGGTACCAAAAGGTAGGGACACGAGAAGGGGAGAAAGAAATGTTCAAACTAGCACGACTAAGAGAGAAGAAGGGTAAGGATTTAAAACCAGGTGAAGTGTATTATGGATCAAGGAGAGATGGAGAAACTACTTTGATGAATTGCTCAACTCAAACCAAGAGAAGAATATTTTAGATTTCCGCATGTCTGCGAATGATAGAAACTTTAGTTGCACTTGTAGAAGGCCGACAGAGGTAAAGGATGCCATAAAAAATATGTGGATTAAGAAAGCTTGTGGTCCTGATAGAATTCCTGTAGAGGTTTGGAAGTGTCTTGGAGAGGTCAGAAAAGAACTACTACCAAGCTATTCAATGCTATACTAAGAAGTGGTAGGATGCCCAATCAGTAGAGGAAGAGTACCCTGATTATGATTTATAAAAACAAAGGAGTTATTCAAAGTTGTGCGAACTATCGTAGCATTAAACTTATGAGTCATATGATGAAATCTGGGAGCGAATGATAGAGGATAGACTCCGGAACACAAGAAGAGTGAAAAGAAAATCAGTTTGGATTTATGTCTGGCAACACTGTAACAGAAGCTATATTTTTGCTAAGAAAATTGATAAAAATCTATCGTGAAAAGAAGAAAGATCTACACATGGTATTTATTGATCTAAAGAAAGCATATGATAGAGTATCACGCAAGGTTTTTTGGTTAGTTATAGAAAAGATTTCATATTAAATATATAAATGTCATACATGACATGTATGAAGGACCCGTCACTAGCGTGAAAACAATAATATGCGACACGGAGGAGTTTCTCGTAATGGTGGGTTTGCACCAAGGATCGACATTGAGTCTCTACTTGTTTACCCTAGTTATGGATGAGCTAACCAACACAATACAAGATGAGGTCCCATGATGTATATAATTTGTTGAATGATATTGTGTTAATTGACGAAACTAGCTAAAGTGTCAACCAAAAGCTTGAACTATGGATAAGCACTTTAGAGAGTAAAGGTTTTAGGATATGTAGAAGTAAGACTGAATACATGCATTGATTGTGGTGCCAAATTGCAAACAATTTAGATATCTAGTCTTGTTAGTTCAAGAGAATGAAATGGTAGACAAAGATGATACACATAGGATTAAATTGAATGGTTGAAGCGGAGAAGTGCTACCGGGGTGTTATATGATAGAAGGAAGCCTACCAAAGTGAAAAGTAAGTTCTGTAGATGTTATACGGTGGTGAATGTTGGGTCGTTAAGTCCAACGTATCCACAAGATGAGTATTGCAGAGAAATGAATGATAAGATGGATATACAGTCATACCAGATTATATATGAGTAAAAATGACCACATTATCCAAAAAGGTGCACGTAGCACATACTGAGGATACAATGCGAGAAGGTCGCTCGAGATGGTTTGGACATGTTCTGAGTCGACCTACAGATACATCGGGCTGTATCTGTAAAACCATGGTAAGTGAAAAATCACATAGAAGGAAGTTGCCTCAAAAATACCTACAAATGCTTGGTATCGATGCAGACTTAGCTAAAGATATGACACAATGGAAGAAAAAGATCCATATAGTTGATAGCTACTCCCTCTGTCCCTAATTACTTGTCCACTTTTGAATTGGCACACCTATTAAGAAAACAATTATTGACATAGTGAGTTTACCATTTCACCCTTATTAATTATGAAATGGATGAATTAAAAACTTAAGATTTTCAAGAAGTTTTATCTTTTTCAAAGTAATTAATTGGGGGTATAATAGGTAAATTTTTTTTGTCCTTTCTTGATTTGTCAAAATGGACAAGTAATTAGGGACAACTATAGAAGGAAAAGTGGACAAGTAATTAGGGACAGAGGGAGTACTAATTTTGTATGATGATATGAATTGAGCTTAAGTGAAGAAGTGAACATTCATATAGCCGACCCCAACTTGTTTGGGAATGAGACATAGATGTCGTTCTATAGTGTACTCTTTAATACTATGTTAATCCTTTCATCAAGCAGAAATGAATATGAATACATAAGCATGAAAAGTAAACAAAGAAGAGCACATGCCAGGAAAAGAGTTTTGTTACTAGCAACTACCTAGTAATAGTTTGAAAGCAAATGTCAAAGTTCTGAAAGAATATCATTTTAACTACCTAATATGGAAATGAACTATATTGCAAAAGAAAAGACATGAAAACTCCAAATATTCTATATGACTTACCTCTGAAAGTTCTCCACTCATTTACAGAAAACCATTGACCAAGAAATTCACCAATCCCTGAACTTCTCCCATTAAATCTTTCAGGTCAGAGAAACTTTCAGGATATCAGCAACACCATCATTACAGGGCTTCCATCAATGAAGCTTATTTTGTAGTTAGGAAATCCAGATTAAATAAAGGAGAATAATTATTCCAGTGAGTAACGTTAATTTGTTAAATTGAATGAAAAATCAATAAACAACTGATTCCCACTAGTGAAAGTCACTCTCAAAGGAAATGTACATGGTGACATGATACTTTTTGTGATTCTCATGCATTTCTATTCAGCCATATTAGTCAACTCTAGAGCAAGTAAAGAGCAACAAAATAATCAAAAGGAAGCCTGCTGAAAATTAAGCAAAATTGCTTTTTACTGACTCTGTAATTCCACGTTGATACTGTAACTTTTTTGCTATACAAAGTAAATCTATTCTTGCACTACATTCACGCCTAATTTCTTTCTCAAATGTTCCTTCGCAAAAGCTTTAGTTCCCTAGTATTGCTAAATTAGCCACCTGGCAATACATCATAAGTGCTAGAGTTCACTAACATTGATAGGTGCTGAACTCACAGCAACTTCCTCCACAGTAGGCATTTTCTGTACATGCTCAAGGAGCTGTTTGAGCTCTCTATTAACATAATTAAAACGCTGCTTAGAGATGAATGATTCTGAATATAGACTTCCACTAAGAGCATGGAAAACTTGAGAATACTCATTAGCACTACTTTGAATGACTGAATCATCCAGGGCAGCTAAGGAACTCTCTAGTCTCCATCGAAGTGGAAAATATTTTTCTGGGACTTGAAAATAGTTCTTAGATACTAGCACTCGAATCGAATGGCGGCACAAAATGCCAGAGTGCTCAAATTCCTTACAAGAGCAGTGAACTTGCTCATCTTCATGAATCCAAATAACAAGACACTCTGCTTCCATTTTCTTGTAATGCCTCACAAGATATGAGCTATTAGCCATTTCTGTTATTGCATATTGCATAGACAGCATAACCTCATGCTGCATGATATTGAAGGCATAAGGCGTAAGAATACTCCTTGCATGTTCTTCAAGAGGCAGGCAAGTCTTAGCAGGCATATAAAGTTGTTTTTCCTTCTTGTGATTCCCAAAGTTGCACACCAAACCAACCTGTGGTGGTTTAAAATGTGCAGAATTTGTCATCAAATCATGTACCAGACATGTCAATAAAAGCAAAGTCAAATAGTTATAACTGTTCTGTACCTGCTCAAAGAATAATAGTAAGCTTGATTGAGGGCTCAAGATATTCTTCATGAATGTCTCTACCAATTTCCAATACTCAATGGTCATTGTTTGAGCCAGGAAAAAGTTCCGCATGTAAGAAATTGGCCAGGATGCTCGATAAGAGAGAAGAAGAGCGATGTGCTTATCTGAACCAAGTCCAAACCGAGCAACCAGTTGATTCCATTGATGCTCAAAGTCCTCTACATTTTCCAGTCGACATAACATATCAAACTCAGATTTAAAATCTGGATACTGTAATCCAAGGGGCAAGGAGAACCAACTAGATAATTTTGAGAGTACTTGCCATATACATATAACATGCTTAGTGTTAGGCATCTCGCTTGCTATAGCATCTCTTAGCCCTGAATCTATATCAGTCACGATAGTCTGAGGTTGTCTCCCTCTCATGAATCGAACAAAAGACTGCATAAAGGAAAAAACCAACCATTAAAATAACTGTGACTATGGATGCAAAAAAAAAAAAAAAACACAGAAACTTTCTTGTCCTAACCTGTAAGGCCCAAGACAGTGATTGTGATGTCTCATCTTGCAGCAGAACACATCCAAGAAAAAGTGCATTCCCATGATTGTCAATTCCAAACCACACACCAAATAGCATATTATACGTGATAGAGCGGTATGTAGTGTCAAAAATGACAGCATCACCAAAAAATGAATACGCTTGAAGTGAGTGTCCATATGACCATGCAATGTTTTCCACTCTGCCATTTTCATCAGTAGTAAAGCTGTAAACAAACCCCTCATCCTTTTGTTCTGATGCTTTGCAAGCCTGAAGAAGCTCCAAAAGATCATTTTCTCTTTTCTCTGTGATCAAAGCATCATTCTCCTGAACAGTTTTCTTACACGTCCTGACAAAATTTCTGACATCTTTTTCTATGAAAGGCAACTGCCCCGGTTGAACTCCTTTTTCTAATTCCAGCACCTTCACTATCCGATTGACAGGAAACCCAGCTTTGGACAGCAAAAGAATCCGTTCCTGGTCAGCCTCTTGGATTTTTCGGTAAGCAGGAAGTAGTCGAACTTGATCATCTTCCAATAATTCATGATTATGAACATTACTAAACTGAGAAACATACCATTGTGCTACACCATCAACAATTTCTTTTGTCAAGTACAGCTTCGCATCACATCCACACCTTACTGATTTCCTATCCCTAGGATGTTCCACATTAGCCTTCTTCCTTGGTTGATTGAATCCAGACCGGTAACACACAAAATCCCTTCTATAAATCCCCAAATTTTGGCTTTCCGTTGAGCGCGCTTTCCTAATAGAAAACCCATTCTTCCTAGCAAAGTTGCTATAATATTCAAATGCTTCATCATCACTTTTAAATATCTGTCCAACATATGGAGTAAAGACAACATCTTGGGACGAAGACGCTGCTGTTTCACTCTTTGTCATTTGAGAAACATTTGCTGTGTGATCATCTCCATCAGCTTTAATGTAACACTTCCAATCTCCACAAGGGCATTGCTGTCTCCTAATCCATATGTTATTCAATGGCTTTGCTGCCATAATCTCCATAACAATACACACAACCTTTCTAAACCCACTAAAAAGATCCTCAATTTATGATTCCCAAAAGCAAACCAACTCTTATGGGTTCAACAAAGACCAAGAGAGATCAACATTAGAGGCCATCACAACAAAAAAGAAGAACCCTCACTTCATTTCAAGAATGAAAACAACAGAAAAACCCAGAAATCTCAAATTCGACTACGAATTTCAACTTGGAGTCGAAAATCTTGAATTGGGTGTCTGCTATATGAGTAGAGAATGATAAATTACAAGGGAAAATAGATAAATTTATAAAGTAGAAGAGCAGTATTGGGTAGAAGAATCAGTTTTCAATTGCAAAATTAAAACGAAAAAACAAAAACCAATTCAAATATGATGAATTATGAAGAATTTGCTTACCAAGTGTCAAAAAGTTGCAATCTTTGTAGATAAAAATAGTATGAACAACTCCACTTTTTGACATTTTTCTTCATTCTTGTAATTACCCTTTGGGTTCTCCATGCTCCAATCTTTTAGCACAAATCACTTTTTGTTTTTGTTTCTTTTCCTAATTTTTTGGGATTTAATAAGCAGTCAATGTTACACTGAAGTCAGAATTTGTATATTTGTAAATTGTGTAAAAATATATAAATCAGAATAATTGGTAATTTAAAATATTAAAAAATACATGAAAACATTATAATTAAACATAGATTTGTTTGAAATTTGAAACTCGAAAGATGTCACATAAATTGAAATATAGGGGTAAGACTTTGATAATCTGTCTTTTAAATCTGTTGGGATATTTTATTTAGATATTCAAACTTTGATGTGAGATGAAAATCATATGAGATAGAAGTTAAAGTTTTGTTTGAATATGCAATAGAGATTTTTAAGTTATATTTTTGCTCATAAACATAAAAATTCATATATGTTATAAAAACTATCAAAATTGCACAAATTCTTTATACAATCTAAATCAAATAGGCAAAATTTTATAACAAGAGTGTTACAAAGCTATTCTAAAAAGACACAACATTCGCAAAAATGACACAATGCTACAAAAATACCGACATCAGTGTTAACACAACATAACCCTAGAAAATAGCTGAAAATTGACATACTTTGACCTGTCTGACTGAAATTCTTTTCCCCTAAATATAGAGTTCATGCATATATCATTGGCCTTACTTTTGTAAACATAATCATTGCCCAACCAGACATGCGATACATATAGTCATAGCCGCTTGCCGATAGCGAAATTGGGAAAAGTTATGTTAGCAAAAATAAAATAAAACATGAATTATAGTATACTACTTTTTAAAATAAAATTTATTAACTATATCTATATATTCATATTTCGAGAATATTTCTAAGTAGCATGCTTATTTAATTTTATATAAATTTAAATGTTTACCGGAGATGCAAGTTAAAACACACGGTTACCTATTGTGCCAATATATGAAGAGGTTCTTTTACACAATTGGCATTAGCATTGCTTCCTAAGAAGAAGTTTTTAGAGGGGGCAGAAATGGCGGCAAGGTTAAATGAGGCAGCAGCAGAACCTTTTTGAGCTCAATCATCGGTGACCATGTTTATGGCAGCAATGATACAAACGCGAAACAAGCTACTCAATCATAATCCAAATACTACTTTCGGTTTCACCACAGTTGCAGCTTCTATTCTTCACTCTTTCTCAAATCACTCTGTTTTTCCCTCCATCGCTAGAACAAATAACATTTCTTTTCCTCCAACCCAAGAACCAGTATTTCAATTCAAAGACTCCACTAATCTCTTTAATAGCAATACAAAACATTTGGGAGCTGCTGTTTTGCCGGAAAAGTCAGTCTATTCTGTTCCTACAGTTTCTGATAAGTGCGAGTTTCTAGTGCAAAAATATCTGCTTTCTTTTTCTGAAAACGATGCCCAAAGACTCCATTTGGATATTATTAAATATGGGGTTGTTAAAGATTTGTACTTGTGCAACACCCTTATTAATTTGTATGTGAAAAATGCTGATTTGATCTCTGCTCATGATGTGTTCGATGAAATGCCGAACAGAAATCTAGTCACGTGGGCGTGTTTGATTACGGGTTATTCACAAAATGGGATGCCTGATGAGGCATGTGGAGTTTTCCAAGAAATGGTTTCGTCGGGGTTTATTCCTAATCATTATGCTTGTGGTAGTGCTTTGAGGTCTTGTCAAGGTTTAGGTGCTTGTGGATTGAGGTTGGGGATGCAAATTCATGGTTTGCTTTTGAAAACAGGGCATGCTTCCAATGAAGTTGTTTCCAATGTCTTGATCTCAATGTACGGAAGTTGTGCAAGTAATGGTGATTATGCTTGGCGTGTTTTTGAAGAGATAGAGAATAAGAATTCAGTATCTTGCAATTCTATTATTTCAGTTTACTCTCTGCGAGACACAGTTTCTGCCTTTGAGCTCTTCTCCTTTATGCAAAAAGAGGATTTGGGGTTTACTTTTAAACCAACTGAGTTCACTTTTGGCAGCTTAATTACTACTGCTGCTAATCATATTAATTGTGGTTTGCTTTTACTGGAGCAGCTTCTGGCAAACATTGAAAAGTCTGGACTCTTGGAAGACTTGTATGTTGGCAGTGCTCTGCTCAGTGGTTTTGGAAGGTTTGGGTCTCTTGATACAGCGTTGAAGGTTTTTAAACAGATGGGTGCAAGGAATGCAGTGTCCTTGAACGGGCTCATGGTCGGATTGGTGAGACTTGGTCAGGGAGAAGACGCAGCTAAGGTTTTCATGGAGATAAGAGACTTAGTTAAAATCAATCCTGATTCCTTTGTGGTTCTTTTCAGTGCATTTTCTGAATTCTCTTCGTTGGAAGAAGGGGAAATAAGAGGCAGAGAGCTACATGCATATGTTATCCGAACTGGTCTGTGCAACTCCAAGGCTGCTATTGGAAATGCTCTGATTAATATGTATTCTAAATTTGGTGAAATCCAAATTGCCCATTCTGTTTTCCAGCTCATGGTTAATAAGGATTCAGTATCATGGAACTCTATGATCTCCGCTCTAGATCAAAATGATTGTTTTGAAGATGCAATATCAACCTTCCAATCTATGAGGAGAATAGGTCTGATGGCTTCAAATTACTCACTGATAAGTGGTTTAAGTTCTTGTGGAAGCCTGAATTGGATAAGATTGGGGGAACAACTGCACAGTGAAGGGATAAAGTTAGGACTTGATTTTGATGTTTCAGTGTCTAACACTCTTCTTGCTTTATATGCTGATACTGGATGTGTGGCTGAATGCAAGAAATTGTTTACCTTGATGCCAGAACATGATCTAGTTTCATGGAATACCATTATTGGTACATTAGGTGATTCTGAGACGTCTATTTCTGAAGCCATAGAGTACTTCATACAGATGATGTGTGCTGGATGGAGTCCTAACAATGTGACATTTATAAATGTCCTTTCAGCAATATCATCTCTTTCTCTTCTTGGTCTTGTTCGTCAAATCCATGCTCTGGTGCTAAAATATAGTGCAATGGATGCTAATTCTATTGAAAACACATTTCTTGCTTGCTATGGTAAGTGTGGGGAAATGGATGACTGTGAGAACATATTTTCTGAGATGTCTGACAGGAAGGATGATGTGAGTTGGAATTTAATGATCTCTGGATATTTACACAATGAGGTCTTACCAAAAGCCATGGACTTAGTCTGGCTTATGCTGCACAAGGGTCAGAAATTAGATGGCTTCACATTTGCCTCTGTTCTCAGTGCATGTGCCTCAATCGCAACATTGGAGCATGGCATGGAAGTTCATGCTTGTGCAATTAGAGCCTGTTTGGAATCTGACATTGTTGTTGGGAGTGCTCTTGTTGACATGTATGCCAAATGTGGAAGAATAGATTATGCTTCAAGGTTTTTTGATTTAATGCCTGTACGTAATATATATTCATGGAACTCAATGATATCTGGTCATGCACGGCATGGAAACGGACATAAAGCACTAGAGCTTTTTACAAAAATGAAGATGGATGGTCAAACACCTGACCATGTCACATTTGTTGGTGTCTTATCAGCTTGTAGCCACGTTGGATTTGTCGGGCAGGGCATGGACTACTTTGATTCCATGAGCAATCAATATGGACTGACACCTCGGATTGAGCATTTCTCATGCATGGTTGATATCCTGGGACGAGCAGGGCAGATGAATAAATTGGAGGACTTCATCAATAAAATGCCATTAAAGCCCAATGCACTTATCTGGAGGACTGTGCTTGGAGCCTGTGGTCGAGCAAGCAGTCGTAAAACAGATCTAGGTAGGAAGGCTGCTCACATGCTCTTAGAGTTGGAACCTCATAATGCTGTGAATTATGTGCTTCTTGCAAATATGTATGCTTCAGGAGGGAAGTGGGAGGATGTGGCAGAGGCTCGGCGTGCAATGCGAGAAGCAACAGTAAGGAAAGAAGCTGGATGTAGCTGGGTTAGCATGAGAGATGGTGTTCATGTTTTTGTAGCTGGTGATCAATCACATCCAGATAAACATGCAATTTATGAAAAACTTAAGGAACTGCACAAGAGGATTAGGGATGCAGGGTATGTACCACAGATTAAATATGCCTTGTATGATCTTGAACTGGAGAATAAGGAAGAACTCCTCAGCTATCATAGTGAAAGACTTGCAGTTGCTTTTGTTCTTACACGGAAATCAGATATGCCAATCAGAATAATGAAAAACCTTCGAGTTTGTGGGGACTGTCACTCTGCCTTCAGGTACATTTCACAGGTTGTTGGTAGACAAATAGTATTACGAGACTCCAACAGATTTCATCATTTTGCTGATGGGAAGTGTTCATGTAACGATTACTGGTGATAGATCAAATGCTGTCTAACTTAAAGAAAGGGATGCTACTTAATGAGGCATTAACAGGCGAAGCAATGGAAAAGGTTCAAGCATGTCATGTCTGAAGTATAGGAGAGAGGCAGTTTGCAAGGGTGTTGCATCAAGTATTCTGGTGAGGACCTCAACATGATTTCAGTAAAGCGTGCCATAATCTTGGTGTGGTTTGAATTACTTGCTATATTTCTTTAACGTTTTATGACATGAATCCGCTAGAATGACAGCAAATGAGACCATGTATCAAAAGAAGTATGGCGAATGTAAGGAGAGTTGAGAATATCAAACCATATGTAAGCATGTATCCAAGTTGTTGGCAGACAAATAGTATTATGAGACTCCTGCCGATTTCATCATTTTGTGCACTTGCTTAGTGGTCAATGAAGTTGGAAGGGACCATGGGAAACCGGGGTTCAGAACTTCAAATCCCTGCAGAAGCGAAAGATTGTTAGGTGATTTCTTCCGATCTGTCTAAGCTTGGTGGACAAAGTTACCCATGTACATGTATTGGTGAGAAGCAGCAGGTACCAAGTGAATTAATCGAGGTGTGCACAAGCTGGCTCATACACCACTACCAACACCTAATATGCCCCAGTCCCAAACAAGTTGGTGTTGGCACCACCATTGTTGAAAAAACAGATTTTTTTTTTGCTGATGGGAAGTGTTCTTGTGATAATTATTGGTGATTGATCAAATTCTGTCTAACTTAGAGAAAGGGATGTTGCTTAATGGGGAATTTCAAAACAGACGAAGTAATAGGAAGAGTTCAGCATGTCAATGATGTATGGGAAGGGAAGCATTTAATTGTAAGGGTTGAATTAATTATTCTGGTGGTGACATCAACCTGAAGTTACGAAAACATACCGTACTCCTGGTGTTTGATTGATACTTGCCATATTGTCATATTTCTTTGATATTTTATGCTTGAATTGGTTAGAGTGACAGCAAATGACAACATGAAATCAAAGTTGAATGTATAGGGTAAACTGTATCAAAGGTGCTCTTGCACAATAAAGGCCTTTGGTTTTGCAGGACGATTTCATTGTTCAGACTTCACAGATCATGTAAAGTCCAGTTTTTGATCTCTAAGGAACTCATCCTTCAGGTGAGTGGTTCATGGGAAGGCTCGTCTTGCATTCTAGCTGAGCACACACCCATGGTACTCCATAGATACGGCAACTCGAGGAAGAAGTTAACAGCAGTATGACCGAAAGATGTTCAATGTAATTAATCAAGTTCTAACACCAACTTGTTGATCAAGGGCAGGTAATGTGCATGAGCAGTATGTCTTCCTTTGTGCTAGCTTGTCTTCTTCATCTTAAAGTGCTTGATAAAAGTGTGTATATTATCCAGAAGGATTTACTTCTGTTCTCTACTTGTGCAGTACTGAGTCCTCTTGTCCGTGCTGCAAGTAGCTACATTTAATGTTACATTATAGATGGACACAATAAAATGAAGGATCATGAACAACATTGTCGATCATTATAAAATGGAATAACGAAGATGTAGGTTCCTTCAATACCAAGACTGATTCTTTATCAGGATTACTTTACAGAATGATGAATGAGTTGGTTGATTTCTCACCCTAGGAAAAACATTTTTTGGCTAACAGAAGAATTTTTTCAGTGTTTATGATCAGGATTAGACCCTGACATTTTTGAAGTTGATTATATGGGACAAGACAGGTTTAATTATTTTACCAGTATCTTGTCCGTATTCTTTTTCGAATTAACATGGGTAATGCACGGATATCTTGCCTTATGTTTTCAATAGCATTCACTTTGTTTACTTCTCCTTCTTAGTAAGTTATAAGCCCAAAACATAATTTATCTTATATTTTCTTTCTGATATATAATCCTATATTGTCTCATCCAAGTTGATGATAACTACTTCACACTATTGTATACAAACGAACTGATCTTGGAAACAAGTAAAGAGTAGATACAACCATGGGCAACTGGGATCTTAGATATTGTTAAATAAGGTGATGCGGTAATACATGGACTGGATCCAAAGATATCACAAAAACTGTTGAAAAGAGAAGAAACAAGAAGAATCATTATTTTATTATAATAAATGTGTATTTGGAATAAAAGGAAAATGTTCTCTGAAAAAATATCTTTAGGAAAAAACTTCCTATTTTGTTTTTCCAGTCAACATCTGAATTGGAACTGTCGACCTTGGCCATTCATTATCCCTATTGTCCTCTCTGCTCAAAAAATTATAGCAAGACTTCAAGTTAACTTCCCATGTTTTCTTCCTTTTGGCTGTCACTGTTGAGTGCCGAATTACCCTTCAGTTATTCATGACTGTTATTCACTTGATCCTTGACCAGGATATGAAAGTGATAGTAGCTCTATAAAAATACAATTTACAACGCTAAGTTAGTTGGAGATCATGATGATGACTTCAGCATTCCCTTGGGTAAGAATCTGAAGAAGGTCAATACCAAGTTCTTAACTATTTCACAGAAGAAGAAACACCAGAAGACAAGCCTACAGGGATGAAGTATCTCAGAGGAATGACTTTATTTCTTTGTTGCAATTGGAGCATTTGTCATTCTTCCACCCCTTGTTCATTTAGGAATTGAAATCGAGACGGGTTATGTGCAGTTATTTCCATGACTTGTATAAATACTTCGCAGATATATTCAATATTTCTGTTACTAATATAGTGAAACTGTGTAAGTTTGTGAAAGTCCTTGTTAACACTTGAGATGAATGGTCATTTGGAGTTGTAGACTAACTGTGCTTTGTATTATCGCATATGTACAGTCTAACATTAGCAACAAGTGATTCTTAGCAAAAGGTGATCCTTATCTTTCTTGAGTGTCCATTTTCTTTCTAGGTGTTACCACAAGAACTATTGCTGGTTAGAACAAGCAGTGTGTATTGTGAATCTCTCATGATAGTGAATCCAGTTCTGTTTTGTGCATCTTCAGATCAAGTGCAGATATAATGAGTAATCCTCGACTTCCAGGAAAGAGTAGAAGAATGGACCTATTATGGGACATACAATGCATTACAGACGTATGTCGCTTCATCAGGTAGCTTTTCACCAATGCAGAGGGTTATCCTTTTTGCTAGTTGCAAATTTTAGACAAAACATGTAAGGCAAAAAAGTGGACACAAATCTCTCTTATTGTTTGTTTGGTTCTATATCTACATTATTAGTACACAAGATATCTCGTATTATATGTTGTATATGATGCTCTACATAGATTGTACACAAACTTTCTCGTATTATATACTGTATATGACACTCTACATTGATAGCACACAAAACTCTCATATTTGTTTCTAAAACTGTGACAAGGTTGGAAAGAATTCAATGTTAGTAAAAGGCAAATGATTTGTTTGTCTGTAATGGCTCTGATGATGACACGAGTGACATTTCATTTTTCTCATCTGTTGAAGATGTTCCTTAATCCGTTTATCGCTGCTGTTTCATTGACTAAATTACTCCTGGTTTGCTTTATATAGGGCCCATTTTTCTTGGAGCAGATAGATGAAGAGGATAACAACAATCTCAACAGTAAAAGCCAGGTTCCAAACACTTGTGCTTCTCATTGTTCTTGTGTGATACGACTGTAAACCTGTATATATATTGATAATTCCCAGTAAAGAAACTGTCACTCCTAGAAGCCAGTGAACTGAAAACCATATACTCCTTCCTTTGCTTTCTCTGTACAGGAATCAAAACACAATACTTAAAATTACTGAAATTAACTTCGGAAGATTTGCACAAATAGGATCTTTCAGTGCCGCAATTTAATTTTTGACCCCGTTAAAAATGTTTTTGTGGCCACCATAACATAGAAAAATCCTGACGAATTGCCAGGATTTCAAATTGACGAGAAAAATGTGCCTCGTCACAATAATTGCTAGGATTACTGGTCAAATCCTGTCGATTCACCAAAATTTGGCCACAAATCTTGTCGAATTTCAAATTAATAGCAAAACTTGTCTTGTCATAAATTCGAACGGATCACCGGGATAGCCAGCATTGTGATTACAAAACCTGAAATTAAGGTATATATCCTTTACCTGTCAGGCTTAAAAATCCCAGTGGCTGCTTGCAGCCATATGACAGCATAAACAGCTAAGCCAATTCTTTGGTGATTATTTGTGAAAGAGTTGTCAAAGTTTCCTATCGACATGATTGCTGCTGCTGTTACTAGGAGAAAGGATAGTATCTGCAAAATAAAAGATAATATTTTTATCTTGAATAGTGCTCATAAAAGATGTCACTAAAGGTAAAATTGAAATTTCAAAGTTAAATCATTTCAAATGTAAAAATGTGTCAATAATATTGAGAACTGACTAGTAAGAAAACAATGCCACATAAAATGGTACCGGCGGAGTAATAACTATAGTAACTGTTGAGATACTATTTGTCATGGCAAAGAAAAGAAGTCATGACCCTTTCCCCATATATCATAGTGAAACAAAAGTTTAAAAAAGGGGATAAATTAGTTACCTGTGAAGTAGCATGAATAATCTTTAGCCTTGTTCCACATTCTTCATGCCTATTTGTCATTCTTATTACAAGAATCCCAATAGGCATCAAGAAACCCATGGAAGCCCAGAGAAGAAATCCATGTAGAATAATTTGAAATGACAACATAGAATTAAGTCAACTGATCAGCTAGATGTTTTTGAAACTAGTTAGAGAACAATATTGAAAAAATATTTCCTCTGTAAGCAGCAGTGTTATTCTCAATTATGCAAAGAGGCCAAAGTGATATGCTTTAGACAAATGAAACAATGTTTTGTTTGGCCATATAGTGTTCAGGTTACTGATTATTTATAGTGAGGAAATGAAAGTAGAGAAATGGGAATCAGGTTTGATTTCAACCTAGTGGGGACCTTATGATATGATTTGTTTTTTTTGTGATGAGAATAATGGGATTTGATCAGTGCAGAAGATACAGTAAAAGTAGGAAGGAGAGATCATTTCAAGAGAATATCAAGTGGTTGACAATATTTGTGTACACAACTTTGAGCAAGAGCATGGTCACTAGTGAGATAATGTAACATCCCAACTTATTAGTGATATTGTTTGCCTTGCTCTAATTTCTTGCATCCATTATCTTTCTCCTACCCTGTCAATGTAAGACTCAACATTCTCATTGAGACTTGTCTTATCACATCATCTCAAAAATATAGAATTTGCTTAAACTTCGTAGCACCTTCGAGTAAGAACACATCATTATATGTCGCTCTAGTAAAGGACTAGATGAGATCCAACAAAAAATGTCAAATAAAAGATATGGATTCTTACTATCCATAATACCTGTAGCTAGATGTGAGGTCTCCTCTAGAAGTCTAGTAAAGTGGTAGAACTCATGTTAAGTAAATGATTTACTTGGACTAAGATCAGTACAATGTAGAGAAATAAAAATCGACACACACTCTAATGGAATCAGAGGCACACCCTAAAATGCATTTCATACTGCATGTGCTTCATTACCGCAAATTGGAAGGCAACTAGTGAATATATACTCCCCACTTCACTTCTGTCTGAGACGACCTTGAAAGAATATGACTTGATAATATCATTAGGTGATGGTTTAGTATATGCTACTATAGTATGAATCCAAAGGTTATGAAAATACGATCTGGAAGAGTAATGTTAGTGATATGTGGACGAAAGAAAGATCATGTGAAATCCACATTATGCTTGTGTCTGAGATCGGTCTATGATATGGCTATTTCAGTTGACATCATAAGTGTGGACACAAGACATAATTGAGATGAGAATGACAAAAGGGTCAGAGAAGCCATATATATGTGTTTAAAATAGGTTTAGGGCATTTGACGCACTTACTTTTAAAAATATGGTAAGTTCTTAAGTGATCAAAAGGGAAGTAGTCTTTTATTCTGATCTAGAAAAGGATTTCTAGTATAAGAGCTTCCAAAGTCGTTTGGCAGGGAGTATTATGAGAAATAGTCCATGTATTATGTATGGTATTATTTAGTATCATGTTTGGTAAGAATTTTGGCCTATGTATAACTAATTCATGGATTAGTTGTACACCCTACATGGTATTAGAAGATGTATTAGTAATACCTTCCCTTTGGAGGTATTAGTAATACATAGGATTTAATACCATGTGATAAGTCCCTCAAATCATTCTAATCATTTTGTTTTTTTTTCTTGATTTTATGTTTTATATTTGTACTAGTAAATTTATTTAAATAAATTAGCTTACAAATTATTTAGAGAGTTGTTTGTTACTAAATAATTCCAATAGAAATAAATACAATATATGAAGAGTGTGTGTGTGTGTGAGTGTGAGAGAGATCAATTTCGATTTAAAAGTGGATGGTTTATCTTTTTTAAATTGACATTTTATGAGTGATCAATTTATTAAGATGACAATTATTTATCCTCAAATAATTCAAGTGAAAAAATAACAAACATGGCAACAAAATTGTTCTTCTCCTAGCTAGTTAGAAGGTCATAAAAAATATTATTGTCCGGCAATTATCTACCTTGACTCAATTACATAATAATAATTCAAGGGTGTAATTGGAAAGAAGTTTTTTATAGAGTTTTAATCCAAACACAAGATGAGGTGGGAAACAATGAACCAAACACTTGATAAAAATAAACCCCGTATTACTAATCCCTACACTACTAATCTCTGCATTACTAATCCCTACGTTACTAATCCTTGCGTTATTAATCTTTGTACCAAACGACACGGTCCCAACAACACATTCAGGCTCTATGTGATTCATATGAAAAAAATACAAGACTCCATATAGAAAAGGATCACCGCTAAGACAAATTAATGGTGATAACATATTAAATCAAAAAAGGAGGTATATCTATTTCCATCTAAATCTCCGAGTCTAAATAACATTTTCAACCTTCAAAAATAACTTACTAATTTCACTCTATCTTTCGATGGCGCTATCACTTTAGAGCGATAGTTTCTGTATCTATGCTTTGATTTTATTAATATTGCCAATTTTTAAACAATATTTATCGTTGAAAACTTTTGACAGGTTCCATCAAATAAAAGATTTTTTAATAGTTCTATCAATCAAATAAAAGATTTTTGTAATTACTCCTATCAAACTTGAGGTCGATAGATGAATTAAGTTGACTTTCAATTACTTAAAAAGTAAGTACTACTAATTAATTAACAAACTAGGCTATATTTAATCATTAGCAAACGTGTAATTATAGGTGGGGTACTTCTATCTAATAAAGAAGGTTCATATTTGTAATATTACTTCTTCCATTTTTAATTAACGGATAGTAATTTAATTACGTACAAAGTTTAAAAAATAAATAAACTCTTTTTTTATCATAAAAGTATGTCATCGAGAATAAAATAGAAAGTTTATCTTTCATGCAAATTAAAATATCGTTTAACCATGGCTAGATAATAGGTATATTTACTTTAACAAATCTCACATAATTCATGTTAGTTATATCAGATACATAATAAATTTTTTAATGCGATAGAGACCGACGAAAATAATTTTGGAAATTCAAAGAAACAAGAGTAGGAGGTCCCTAAACAGCACAGGAAGTGGAACTATTGGAACATGGAATCTAATGATGTCAATTCACCCAAAGTTGTTAAAATGTCATATGTAATATAATATATCCACGACGACCTTAATTATAGGAAAATTGCAATCAAAAACTTTGGTGATCTCTCATCTTTCAAAAAAATGTTGTTGCAAACTGATAAAGATCTTGAGAATTATCACACTACGATGATATGACTTAATGATTAATGAAATCAGTTAAAATAAACGATCATGACAGATAAAAGTTCAAATTATACATAGTGGAGAAAATAATGTTAAGTGATTTCTCCAATCCGGCCATCTATTTAAAATTTTGATAGATAAAGTGATTCGATATTTGTACAGTTAAAAAATAATTATATTTGATAAATTAGATAGAGTGATTAGATACTTGTACATAGAAAAACAAATTTACAATGAACTCTTTAATTTGGTCACGAACAATAATGGTTGCTTTAACTAGCCATGCTTTCGATTTTTGTCAAAAGCTAAAATTTTGTAATTATGTGCATACGATAAAATATCAAATCAAAGAAATCAATGTTTTGAACTTTTGATGAATTGAAAAGTGAAGAAAGTTTTACTTATATAGTAGACCCCTAATTATATTATAACCAAAAGAAATATTGTCGTCCAATTATATATACTTTTTACAACTAAAAAGACTAGAAAATTTGTGATTATTCATAAGTTACATATTTTTCACGAGAAAGAAACTTCATATTCTTGCTCGCGTCTATCAAGATTAGCAAACTTTTTCATATTTGTGCTCTTTCGTTCAGAAAATCGATCGTAAATGGATATATCTCTTCCCATATATATATATATATATATATATATATATATATTTAATGGTGGTCAATGATCTAGTTAACTTTCAACAAATATCTGCAATGTTCAAGAAACTCCTTGGGGGTAAACATATTCGAAAAATATCTTTTCCATAAAAACACCTTTAAAGCATATATTCTTCTTGAAACTTTTTTTGCTTTAAGAAAGAACAAAAGTTGTAGAAAAAAAAATTGATGGCATATATATAAATGCAAGTCAAAGGGATGAGCATAAATGAAGAATTAGTAGTACTACTTACTGAATTTCACTTATTATTTGTTTCTCTATTTTTACCCTATGCTGTTTTTTGATGAAGTCTAATTTTTATGAATAATAATAAGGTAGACATCTCATAAAAATGATTGTATATCATATCTGCACCACGTTATGATTAGAAATGTCATATATTTAATGGTTATTTATCTAAAAATTGAAAAAAAAAAAAGATACAAATAATTAGTTGGCATACATACATAATAAGATTATGTGGATTTTACTTTGGTAGTAGAGTGATATGTTGAAAGGTTGTTCTTCTTAATAGTTGCTGTACATTATGTCAGTTGATAACTAAGTTATGCTGAATTCTTCACACCCTTTGCTGGAATAACAACGTGCCTAAATGGCTATCAAGATGCCCGCGCCCCACGCTGTTAGGTAGAAGAAGAAGAAGAAGCAGCAGCAGCGACCCTCTGGCCTCAAAAAGCAACTGTTGACACTGAGCTTCTACATTAGATGGCATGCAGTCTAAAAAGCCACCACTCCAATGGGTAAACATACAATCCATTCAAATAACAACGCCAGTTGGCTGGTCGAGCAGCTGATTCTCTGAAATTAGCCTTTTCCAGAATCTTGACCATACATGCCTCTGATGGAGTAAAGATATCAGCAGTGGAAATTCTTCGCTAAGTTCTAGCGAACTCCATTTGCATAAGCCTAGGTAACCTATGAAGAGCCATTAGAAATAGTCAGGAATAGTAAGTGAAGTACTAGCAAACTCCACTTGTCTTGAAAAATTCATGTAAAAATGTGTTGTCTGCAGCAGGATAGTCAGGAACACTTGTGTCGGGAATTATTAGTTGTTCTTCTTCTCCATCAGTGGAAATTCAACTAATATAATGAATGAGGATCTCTCCGCCTCGCGAAGATACTGGACGGTGCCATCCATGATTTTAACAAGTTTCTGGCTGATGTATAGGCCAAGACCTTCCCTTGATATGCTCTGACTGTAGTGGAACATATGTTGAATTAGCTCGTCAGGTATCCCTGGGGATGGATGAGTGATCCTGAGAGGTGAAATGCAATATAGTAAGATTTAACGTACAGTGGAAGCAGATCAGTCTTCAAACTTCGCACATTGCTCTATCAGACTTTAAAGGAAACCTTGGTTAAGAATTAGGAGAAAGGGTATGAGATAGTTTATTATTTGAAGAGAGATTTTATCGTGATATAGGACTAAAAGATTACAAGTTCAAGTACTTAAGCATCTAGCATTTAACCAACAACAACATACCCTTGTAATCCCACAAGTGGGATCTGTGGGTTCAAATGATTATATTTAGTCTCCTCGTTTCCAGTTTTATCCGTCTCGTTGCATTTTTGTTTGTTTACTTCTTTTCACAAAGTGACCGATTTCCCCCCTTCAAATAGATAGAATGGTCATATAGATGCCAAATAACTTGGAAGAATATGGATAATAAATTGCAGCTCTATGAAGCTAGCCTCACACAGTCTACTCTGCTTTAGGAATCCAGCAGCCCATTATTTCGATCGGGCCACGTGATCCAACTCTGCACTTGGACAGAGCAGGCCGGAGATTAGCCCCCAAGCTCAACCATCTGGGACAGCCCAACATCCCATCATCTTTGACGCCCCCACTTGGATTACAATCCCACACTACTGATCTCGGGATATGAAGAAGGAAGTCTCTTGTGCAATTTGGGGAGCCATGATCTACCATACTTGGCAGGCTAGGAATTGGAATTGGAAGATAGTTAGACAAACCATTGTACATAAAAATTTGTAGTTACACAACCTCTTTACATCACAAAGGTAGGGGTAAGGTTTACGTATATACTACCCTCCCTAAACCCCACTTGTGGAATTACACTGGATATATTGTTGTTGTTGTACACAGATACAAAAAGAGATCAAACATAGACTGCATAGTACAAAGAGAGCACATAGATGTCGGTCTTTGTTTTGGAAATTATGTAATTAGTTTGTTTGCGTTGGTTCTTTTTCTGCCTGGGGCCTAGATGGCTATAGTACCCTTCCTAGACGGTGATTGTAGTCCTAGGTGCTCTTTAGTTTGTATTACTTTCTTGGTTGTCAATGGTAATAGTTCACAGTTATTACCAAAAAAAAGAAAATGCAGCTCTATAAAATTTGGATAAATTGAGAAAGTTTATATTTATTTTTTCCTTTCTTCCTTCTTTTCTGGAGGGTAATCTCAATTTGCCCCTTCTCTTTCCATCCCCTCCTTTTATCTAGAAGAAAATGTTGGATATTTTATAATAATATATGTAATGTATTACCCTTATGCTAAAGGGTGACAGAAAAGGATCACTCCAAAGAGTTTCAATATTTGAAATCTCTGAATCAGTGAAAACTGCTAAAAACCTAATTGAGGACTGCACTGCTACTTCTAGCCTTCTAAGTAAATTCTAACAGACCAGGAAAAAGAAATTCGAGGCAGATTGCCCTTATTTGATACTACAACAACAACATACTCAGTGTGATCCCCACAAGTGCGGTGTAGGCAAACCACCCCTATCATCGAGGGGTAGAGAGATTATTTGCAATAGACTCTCGGCTCAAGAAAAGTGTTTCTCAAAACAAGTTTGAAAAATACAAGAGTTAAACAAGCTATGCTGAAAATATCGAAGAAAAGAAAAGTTTGAGATTTGACAGAGAAAAATAGTAAAGATAACCAAGGTAACATAAACAACAATGGTGATAAAATTGAAAAATACGACGCTCTCCCACAGGAAAGAGAGAAATCACTTGATTACCAACAGACCTTCTACTCTAGTCCTCGACCTCCATTTTCTCTTATATAGGATCATGTCCTCAGTGAGCTAAAGATGTGTCATATATTGTCTAATCACCTCTTCCCAATTCTTCCAAGATCCATCTCTACGCCTCCTTAGACCTATCAGGCTATCACTGTCAACCTCCCGCACCTCCTTTCATTGGAGCTTCTACGTTCTTCCTCTTCATATGCCTGAACATCACGGTCTCGCTTCCTGCATCTTGTCCACCACGAAGGCCACTCCCGCCTTGCCCCGTATATCCTCATTCCTAATTTTGTCTCTCCTAGTGTTCCCAAACATTCATGTAAGCATCCCCATTTTCATTAATTTCATTTTTTGGATGTGTGAGTTCTTGATTGGCCAACACTTTGCTCCATACGATATAGTTGGTCTAACAACCACTCTATAAGTCAAGGTGGTACATTTTTATGACATAGGACACCATGTGTGAGCCTCCATTTCATCCGTCCAGCTCCAATACGATGTGTGACATCATCATCGATCTCTCCATTTCCTTAGATTACTGACCCATGATACTTGAAACTTCCTCTCTTGGGAATGACTTGTGTATCAATCCTCACTTCCACATCCGCCACGTGTGACGCGTCACTGTACTTGAACTTCGTATACTCTATTTTGGTTCTGCTCAACCTGAAACCTTTAGACTTTAGGGTTTGTCTCCAAACCTCCGGTCTACAATTAACTTGCCCACATGTTGCGTCAATCAATACTATGTCATCAGTAAATAACATACACCATGGTACTTCCCCCAAAATATGTCGTATCAATACATCAATCACCAATGCAAAAAATAATGGGCTAAGAATTGATGCCTGGTGCAACCCCATCTCGATTGGGAAGTGTTTCTCCGACTGTTCTCACTTTGTTCTTGGCTCCATTGTACATGTCCATCCTTAATCACTCTAATATATGCCACATGTATATCTCTAAACTCCAAGCATCACCATAAAGCCTCCCTTGGGACTTGTCATATGTCTTTTCTAGGTCAATAAACATCATATGTAAGTCTCTTTTTCTGTCTCTATACTACTCCAACAATCTCCTTAAAAGATGAATGACTTCCATAGTTGATCACGCTGGCATGAATTTGAATTGGTTCTCGAAAATAGACACATCCCTCCTAATCCTCATCTCAACCACTCTCTCCCAAACACTCATAGTGTGGCCTAATAGTTTGATACTCATATAGTTGTTGCAATTATGAATATCACTCTTGTTCTTGTACAACGAGATCATTATATCCCACATCCATTCTCTGGGCATTTTAGTCGTCCTAAAAGTAACATTAAACAACTAAGTCAGCCACTACATACCTATTTTGCCTGCGCTGTTCCAAAATTTCATCGGAATCTCATCTGGCCAGTTGCCCTTCCCCCTCTCATCTTACAAATTGCAATTGCCCCCTTTAACCACCCCAAATTTTATACACCTACAATATCCAAAATCTTGATGGCTCTCGAAGTGCTCTAAATCACCCGACACAATATTCTTGTCCCTCTACATTAAGAGTATGAAATTATCCTGCTATCTGCGTTTAATGTGTCTCTTCCACCAATATTTTTTCATTCTTGTCTTTAATGCACCTCACTTGGTCTAGGTTGCGAGCTCTCCTTCTCTCGCCTTGGCAAGCCTATACAACTTCTTTTCCTCATCTTTGTCCTTTAGTTCTTCATACACGTGTTCAAATGTTGCCATTTTAGCCGTCATAACTGCTATCCCTGCTTCCTTCCTTCCAGTCTTGTGCCTCTCCCTATTTGTCCTCTTTTCCTCTTCTTTATTGCTCTCCGCTAACTTCATGTAACCAACTTTCTTGGATTCCACATTTTCTTGGACCTCTCAATTCCACCACCAGTCCCCTCAATGTTCACCAAAGTTACCCTTTGAAACCCCTCACTTTCCTAGTTGCTTCCGTAATACAATTAGTTGTCCTAGTCTTCATACTATTTGTGTCCCCTCTAATCTCCCAAGCCCTATTTAATACATTTATTATTTTAACCCCGTATTACAAGAGAGTTAAAAGATTAACATGCAATAGGGCATTTTAGTGCCGTTTCAGCAGCTCAGAAAGCTTTACTTGGCATTTTTCAGCTTCAGCATGGTTTGCGGGTACATTATATGCATCGGTACCTCCAATTCAAGAGAATTTACATGTTCACTTAATGGTCTCCCATGTTTAATGCGGAGGAGCTTTCTTCAGATATCATTAGAGAAAAAATAGCTTTGAGGAAATGAAGAATGGAACTTGCGCACTTTGTCACAGAACCTAAAGTCTCTACATTTGGATTAGTACTCGTAGAAGTCAAATTTCTGTAATTTACTCTGTTTAAACATTTTAAGCCACACAAATCATACTTCAAAAAAGTCGTGTTTTCCAATAAAACAGCAAAAGATGTACACTAAGAAGCATGGAGTGTAATCACAACCTTGAGAACATAGCTGGGATTACGTTGAGATAACTAGCAGTAGTTAGTTCACAATCTAAAACAAGCCCATAGACTTCATTTTGACAAATGACTTGCATGCAAAATAATCAATAAATCCAAATCTGAGTGATAAGAGAATGATTACCGAAATTCAAGATGCATGACGTACATCTTCATCCCTATACGTTCCTTCCTTGGAATTACTCTGAAATGCACAGAGGAGTCTTCAAAGGGAGTAAAGAGGATAGCTGTGGTCAAAAAGTCAGAAAGGACTTGTTGAAGCCTCAAATTGTCACCAATCAGGTACAGCTGTGATACTTCGACAGGCGAGTCCCATGTGACCTGAACCTTGCGCTCCTGACTAAGAATCATAACTTGATTAATGACCACTGTAACAACTTCTCCAAGATTGAACTCACAAGAGTTCATTTCCATATAGCTGAAAAAAATATTGCAATGATCAGGACCAGTCCAAAAATATATAAAGATAATAAATATCCACAAAATGAGTGTCACAGAGATGCAAATATTAAAATGGATGTGCGGTCATACAATATTAGATAAGATCAGAAATGATCTCAACCACCTACAAGTGCAAGTAGCGCATATAGAGGATAAAATGAGAGAATGTTGTTTGAAATGGTTTGACCACATGTTACATAGGCCTCCAAATGCACCAGTTCTCAGATGTGAAAATATGATGAATGAACGTGTTGAAAGAGGAAGAGGTAGACCTAAAATCACATCGAAAAAAGTTTATTTAAAAAATTCATCTAAACTTTTCTTAGAATATATCGGGATCCAGCCAAATCTAGCAAAAAATGGAAAAAAATGGAAGTTGAAAATCCATATAGGTGATACCAACTAGAAGACTGTTAGTATAATAAGGATATAACTACTAGAGTATAGTAGAGACTCCTTGTGTGATAATCCTTAAGTACGGAATATCGAAATATTATGGACCCAAATAGAGCATTTATGATGCTGAGGGTTCATACAGTCATCCCCAACTAGATTGAGGCTTTTTGTGTGGTTGTCATCTATCTTGCTCGGACACGGTATGGGTATCCAATATGGGTGCAGATTAGAGGTCGGATTCTTCATCACAAAAAAATTAGAATTCAGGGGTATGATCCGAGGGCAGATATGGGCGTTGGGATATGACCAATAAATGTATATTACGACATATAAACTATAGATTTTTGATTAGTTAAAGTTATTGAACTTAAATTAATATAACTTTATTCTTTATAAACACCAATATTTTACTCAAACGGTATCTTGCATAATAGAAAAGCATTTTCATACTTTAGACAAATATATATACCCAATCAATCTATACTTCTCGGTCATAGAATGTAGTCAAAGTATCTAAGGTAAGTTGACCAAATCAGGTATTGATCCCACACTACACCCACACCCATGTCGTGTCGACACTCGACACAGGTGTCGCACACGAATTTTGAAGAGCCCACGCAACATAGTTTATCGTACAGTTGTGCTCTCTCTAATTCTCAGTTTGGAAACTAGAGAGCAAGCCAATTTCATTTCTAAGCCCATTATTTTCTTTCCTACTTTCCCTTCTTGTACTTTGACTCTTCCCTTCTTTTCCCTATTTTCCTGACATAGGGTGAGAGCCTAAAGCCTAATAGTGACCACATAGCATAAATTGTGGATCATTAGCCTTTTGGATAACCTAAGGGAACTTCTAAGCAACCCATTCTTCATTTGTTTCAATCCATCCCCGCCGTTCACCATAGAGATACATAAACTAACATCAAGAAGAGAGAAAGACATCAAAGACTTTTGAAAGCAAAGAACAGAAGAACTGATGCATCAGCTTCCTTAGCAATCTCTACAAAACGGAAAACAAAAACAAAAAAGGAACTTCCTTAGCAATCTCCCAAAATGCCAGGCACACACTTTGTGAAAAACAGGCAGGCAGAGTAGCTATTTGCAAGTACATAGAAGCTACAGCTATGATCCTGATGAGCAGAAATACTAGTGCAATGGCCTGAGCATAAAGCAGATATTTCTTCTTTACATACAAGGTATAACAATAAATGCAGGTCAGATTATCATACCATTCCTCAATACTCTCAATATCAGTGTCATCAATGATCTTGGCTAGTTGTTCTTGACACATTGTGCTTGTCTTCAGCAATTGCCTTTGATCCTTGCTTAAATCAGAAGATTTCAGCAGATTCTGTATGCAGTTTATCCCATTTAAAGGGTTTTTTAGTTCAAGACGAACATAAGCCAACTTTTTAAGACTATTTTTAGCAGCTTGTTCTGACAGCTGTTGCACATGCATTGCATATTGAAGTTCTGGACTAGGAACATGCAGGAAGCACAAGACCCCAGTTACCCGACCATCGTCATCAACCCTTTTATTTGCAGAGATTAAGGCTTCAATATACTTACCCTGTTTATTAAATAACCCAAAAAACAATTTCTCACCTTCCCCACCAGCAATTACTCTATTCAATAATATCGTGAGCTGGGTTAACGTGTCTTGATCTTTAACCCTGCAACCGAAGCTATTGACTGTGAAAACTTCACCAAGAAGCATTTGATCAATGACCTCCTCCCTCTTCGACCCAGTCAACTTGTGCATAGCATCATTCCATTCCACACATCTTCCATGTTCATCCATCACAAAAATTGGAGGAATTAAAGGAGACGGACTGCGGATAATTCCAACATAATCACCTTGAATGCGACTATATTTGTCCTTAATCAGCTTTAGCCCAGTAACATCTTGTCCAATAAAGCAAACTCCAACAATGTTTTGTTTAACATCTCGACTACAGCAGGCATTAGCCACTATTGTAATTGACCCGATCTTTTCTTGAGGACCAAGTGTTCTAAGTTTGATTTCTACATTTTTCTCCTCCTTGCCTGCAAATTTAAATATCAAAGTAGAATCATTTTCAAGGAAAAAAATCGAAAAGAACAAAATAAGCACATAAGTTATTGCATGGAAGTCAAGTAGCAATACCAGAGAAATAAGACAGGAAGGGAGAGGGAACTACCCTGAATGGGGATCCTAACAATAACAACAACAATAACATACATAGTGTAATCCCACAAGTGGGGTTTAGGGAGGGCGGTGCATACGCTACCTTATCCCTACCTTGTGAAGGTAGAGAGGTTGTTTCTGATAGACCCTCGGCACAAGTAAAGCATATCAAAATCAAGTATGGAAGGGAAATACAGTAGAGAAGTCATGCTGAAATTAATGGAGAAGAGAACAGTAGCAACAACAAATAATATGATAATATCCAGCATTGAGGTCGAAATAAAGTACAAGTTTCAGACTGCATGAGGGGCCAAAAATGTGAAAGACCAGCAATGCCCAACTGCAATGTCCAAAACAGTTCATCTAATTCCACTTCAGTTTTTGACATTTCCTTTGTTCTTTTTAGAGCTTCATGTCAGAGGTCTTTTTACACGAGGAAACAAACTCAAAATGAGACCAAATATGCTAGGATTGATAAATAAACAATTTGACATAGCTGATGCAGCTCGTGCATAAGTTGTAATTTAAGAAAGGAAAAATACATAAAGTGGCATGAAACAATCTTTTGTTTTTTTCACAAGGTACGTTCATCTACACATATTGCAAATATTGAACTAACAAAGTAAATGACAAGGATAACCAGAATATCACCTTGCGAAGCCAGGTAGAGAACACCTTTAATTGTGTTTGTTGTACCATCAATAACCAAATCAACCAAACGTACACCTATAGCATTCTCTACCGGCAATCCAGTTAGTTCAGAAACTTTAGAGTTCCATCCATTGATACGTCCTGAAGCATCAACAGCCAAAATGGGTATTGATGCTGTCTCAATGAGACGAACCATTTCGTTTGTGACAATATGAAGTTCATCCACTCTATCTATACTGGTATCTACAGCAGGGACATTCACAATCATTTTAGAACAATCAGCAGCCTCATCTTGCAAAGATCCTCGCAATATCAGCTGCAGGGAATGGATGGCATCCATTTCCACATCTTCCCAAGGCAGGCTCCGCCGCTTAACAACCTCCAGAAAGGTTTTAAATGATGACCTTGGGTGCATTTTTCTTCCGTCATCCTTGTCTCCAGGAAGATGTTTTGCACCACCCCACTTGATCTCTTTAGCTGTGTGGGAGCGGAACCAGAAGAGGAAATCTTTTGAAGTTATTTTTACAGCAGCCATTCCACATACCGCATCACCGAGCACAGAAGCACCTGGGCAGCCAGCTTCCATGAGGCTATCAGTGTTTAAACCTGTACTATCACCATGAGATTCATTAAGCCATTCAGCTATATCTCTGATTTGGGACTCCGTAGGGGTAACACCATGCAACCAAAGTTTGTTCCTATAATAAAGTGCAGCCCCGTCACACTTTACAAGGTCCATAACATTAGGAGACTGAGTAACAATCCCCATGGGAGCATCTCTTAGAAGCATGTCACATAGAACAGTTTGAGTTTGCAGTATCTGCTTTTCCTTAAGTTGAGCTGCCATTTCCACTTCTTTATTGATCTGAACACTGAAAACTTGAAGCAAGAACTCACACGCGTACCTCAAAGGAAAAGAAAGAAATCTAGGGCAAGTGTGATGGCAAACTACCAAACCCCACAGTTTTCTTCCCACTTCCTGGTCACTATCCAACTCATCATCTTGCTCACTAATCATCACAGACATCGCCATAGATGCAACAGTACCCATATTGGTCATGTATTGTGCATGACAGCCATGGGGAGCTCTCAATGTGGATCCACCAAGGCTCAGAGACTGAGCCAATCTTGGGTCTTGAATCACTATAATTGGTGGAGCTAAGCAATCACATATCATCCTAACCTTATTCTTCATGAAGAGAAATCTTGAAGCTTGTGGTATATCTGTAGCAGGGTAATGCAAGCCAAGATAAGGTTCTAGTTCAGGCGTACGACATTCAGCAACTACTTCCCCGTGTTCATCCTCGTGGAATTTATAAACCATAACACGATCATAGCCTGTCAAATGACTCACTTCTCTAACTAATACATCACATAACAATGATATATCCCCGCTTGGCAGAGATTGCAATTTTCCAATGGCTTTAGCTGCTAGCTTATAAGATTTTATAGCTCCTGCTGTAGTTACAGGGACCTCATCTGGATCCACAGGCTCCAAATCTATTACTAATCCAACATCAATGCGGTGCAGAATCGCATAGAAAGGCTTGCCTGAGTTTTTACAATGAACCAAAATAGGATTTAGCAAACTAAGTTCTCCAAAGCTGGCTGCTTTTTCAAGGGCAGAAGCACCTGAAGATCGAAACAGTTTCCTGACATCAGTTCCAAATGTCAGAGCCTCTTGCTGTTCGATGCTTGGAACGGCATGAGGTGTCAAGTCCAACATTTCTGGTGCATTTTCGCTATACGCTATGACAGCAAAGTTGTGCTCATCGATAGCAATCATACATCCAAACGGCTGAATTAGACTTCCCCTTTGCATTTTCTGGAGATAATTAGATACAGTTGAAGATGGAAGATTGCTAGTGGAATTAGACAAGTTAACTGAATTAGAGTAATCAAACTGTTGCTCAGACTCCTCAAACTCCACATGGAGCTTTGCATCAACTGAAGTCTGAGCAATAACTCTAGCACCATGCCTAGATCTAGCTGAACTGCCCCTTGAGCAATTCGTCCTGTTTGTTGTAGAACTAGAAGACATCTCTCTATATCCTCTTTGAATTTCAGTTTCTCTAGCTATCTTTTGTATAGATTCTTAATAATCAACAAGAAGATATCAAAATTGGGGATGGAAAAACTCCCCTAAGTTATTAGTAAAAGCCTATAAGAATCAAGAATCAAGAATCCGAAATGTAACAACAAAAAATTGAAGACCAGACAAAAACTCCAAAAGGTCTCACCTTTATCCAGAATAAATATAGTACCAAAATAAGGTGATAAAGAAAAGACAAGTTACAGCAAGAATCCACCAAATTCGAACAAGAACAAAAGGTAAAAGGTGATCCCACTTGAACTACCTTGTACCAATCCAAGATTCCTCCATGTGAAGAAGCACCAAAAGCTATTAAGAGACTCTAATTCTTCAACTTATGGTTCTTGATTCTCAATCATTCAGCCAAATCAAGAAAAATGGTCACCTAAAAATAGAGTCTTTAAGCATATACTTTTGTTGGGGGCTTTACCAAAACACCTTTAAATACTAAAAGAGTGGCACAAGCAATTAAATCAACTGAAATTTGCTATAACGAATTAACGTTTGGTTGTCTACAGAGGATGCTCCACATCCCTACATGAGACCACAGCAGCACAGAGAAAATATTTTAGGATTTAAGTTTCTTTCCTTTTTTTGGATTTTCTGGGAAACCATTCTCTGCCACTACTTTTTTTATTATTCCCACTCATGTTTGGATGTTCGTCTTTTCTCCTATTTGGGTTCGATACACTTGATTCGAAAATAGACTCTCTAAATAATGATAAAAATTGCATATATTCTATTAAGACTTCACTAAGTGGATATGTTGTTATTGTTGTCTGTACTGAATGTTCAATTTGTTCTAAAGAAATGAGTAATTTTTATTTTTTTTATAATTTTTATTTTTCATATCATATTTAAAATTATAAGAATAAAAGATATTTGATACATTTTACTATTTATAACTTGAGAAGATTCAAAATTTTCTTTGTTTTCTTGAATTATGTGTCAAATTAAAATCAGACAAATAAATTAAAATAGAGAAAATAATAATTAAAAAAAATCTGGTTAAAGGTACTATTGAATTTTGTCATAACAGTAAACACAATAAGAAAATTTAACTAAAAAAATACGAAAAATTGTACATTAAAGCATAAATCAATTTATTTATTTATTTATTATTCTTGACATATCTAAACTTGATAGATTTCTTTTTTCTTATTTTTCAAATTCAATAATTTTTTATAATAGTAAATTCAGTTGAAAACTCATATTTTTAAAATAACAGCTCAATTGTAAATCAAAAAAAAAATTATTCAATAATTATAAACTCGGTTGAAAATTTTGAATATTAAAACATACATAAAATGAATGTTGTGGGCAATATGAATTATGTCTTTTTAATTCAGTTTCCAAACAAACAAAAAAAAATTAAAAATGAATGTAAATTGTTTCATAAATGTATTTTTTTTTCCTCTCTATTTTCTAGCTCTTATACATATACATACAGAATATAAATAGATTTAGCTCCCTCCCTATGCCTCTTGGTCCTGCAGAGGTTTTTAGATAAGAAAAATATTACAATTTAGGATGTTAATAGCTTCATCGGGCTTTCGTCCTTCGCCTATAGACGGCAATTTGACTTTACTAATGCTCATGACATGGTGTAGAGCCGTGTAGTCATTGATTTTATCATCAGAATATCTATGAGATATTGATCGACCTTTAATACGGTAGTATTAACTCTTAAATAAATATTAGAATTTAGAATTATACATTTTAAAACTCATATATGGATTCATAATTGCGAAAAACGATATATTGTTAAATATAAAAGGAAATTCAAGGTGATATAGAAAGCTATTGGCTATTGCAATACAGGAAATAATGTAAATATTTGAAGAGGTCTTTCTCCATTAGTATTTAGAAAATGTTTTTCGATTTTTTCATGTTCTATTGGCCAAAGAAATATAAATGTGTGTAAATATACTTTTTTATTTATATGAAAGAAGTTATGAAGCATTTGAATCAATTATTGTTTATAGGTATAATTGATATTATGCTTATATGCATATACATGTTTTTCAAAGTATCACTTATCGGAGGAAAGAGGAAGGGAGTAGAGATTAGGGGTGTGTTCGGTACGGAAGAAAATAAATTTCTTAGTTAATTTTTGTGTTCGATATGTAATTAAAAATATTATCTTAAAAATATTTGTATATAATCTAAACAAATACGATGTGAGACCGATGAGTGGTAGGGAATGAAAGGTGGGGTGAAGATGAGATGTATTAAAGAACATGGAGGATATAGGGGTGTTCACAGTTTGGATAAAAATCGATCCAAATCAAAGATCGAACCAAATCGATTTTATTTAGGTTTGATTTGGTTTGGTTATGATTTTGTTCAAAAAAAACTGAAGAAATAACTAAATCAGTCTGATATTAATATATATAATATATTATCTTTATAAATAATTTTAAAGATCTTATATTTGTTTTCATCAAATTTATTTATAATTTACTTATGAAAGCAAATATCTCCAACGTGAGAACATTTATCTTATTGGTTTCATGTATATAAATGTCTGACAACTTTTTATGAGATTGGAAATGTCGTTGTTTCTTCCTTCTAGGCCAAAATAGTGAATTTTAAAGCTTTATTTATAGTACATTTAGTGATCGAAAGTTTTGTAACATCGGTCATTCTAACTATTTTTCGTTTTGAATGTATTGTTGTCACTTTTTCCACATTTTGAATGACTTGTTTCTTTTAGTTTTGTGTATGATTAATAACCGAATCAAGCCGAACCGAAACCGATTACAACCAAATAGATAAATGTATATTATATTTTATTTGGTTTGATTTTGATAATTTTAAAACTAATTAAGTTGATTTGTATTTGATTTTGACCAATAACCAACCTAAACCAACTTGTGAACACCCCTAAGAGGATACAATCAATACATGATGTCACCTGTGGAACGAACTTAATTTTCCTTACTTTCGAAAGAAAATGTTTTTCAAATATTTTAACCAGCCGAATATGGAAAAACAAAAATGTGTTCAACCATATCAAACACAACTAGAACTAGTACAAGTTGATTCCTCTAAGCAAAGAAAAGGTTGAAGTCAATGGTGCACCATCTTCCACAACAAACAAAAACACAAACAACAAAACAATCTAACCCCACCACCAACAACAACAAAACAATCACCCATCGAGGGCATTTGACCCTGTTTCATTTATAATTTGAAAAAAAAAATAGCTTTTATTTCAAAGTGAAAAATAATATCGAAAATTGAAGTTGTAACTACTCATAAATACAAATTGAAGTTGTTTATTTTTATTTTTTTACTTTTGTGAGTAATTTGAGGTGATAACACCTTTTTGTTTGAAATTTTACGTTAAACGTGTTTTTCACAGCTCAACTCTAAAAAAAAAATGAAAAGATTCACGATGGAACACCTCCTAAGCATGCATTAGTGTGAAGGGAAGCAATCATTCACAGCCAAACCACAAGAATGCAACCATAAAATGTGGTTTCCCAACAGCTTCCCGGAGACGAGCTCATATGCATATTAGTCCTGTTTGCAACCAACCACCCTCAACTGTGCTAATTTTGAGAAGCCATACATGGAACTACATGCACAAAGGACATGAACTTTGACCTCATTTGCGATGAAGAAAAAAAAAGACAGCCCGATACACTAAAGCTCCTGCTATGTGAAGGGTCCAGGGAGAGCCCGAACACAAGGGCCTATTGTACGTAGTCTTACCTTGCATTTCTGCCAGAGGCTGTTTTCAAGGCTTTAAACCCGTGACCTCCTTATCACATGGCAACAACTTTACCAGGCTCCCCTTCGGAATAAAGGAATTATAAGCTTTAGAAAAGTTAGGCAGGTGCAGCAGTAAAGTCGTAATGAGTCCCAAGTTTTTCTCAATTTGGTGCTACAGATACCAAATTGGTTTGTCAAACCATCAAGTGTGTGCATCTCTTTCAATAGACACGAGTGATATCAGCTTATTACCTTGAAAACTAATGGCTATGACATGATTGTTCCGAAATCAAAGCTCCAAGTGAACAACCACACACGCACAGAAGGACATTCGAGGTTTATGTGCTCTAGTGTCAAATGGACAATACACAGAGATGCTACAGCTAAAAAAAGAGATTAATATCAGCAGATGATGAACACTTCTTGACATATGGAAATAAATAGGAAAGAGATGCTTTATCTCGACAGGCACAACATATCCATATCCAAAATCCAGTTAGACTACCACTTCAGCTAAAACTGGTTCCAGAGGCTTGCAAGAAGAAAAAAAACGACGATATAAACCTACTTATCCCCTCCTTGTCTGTTAAAATCCTTCTGAGTTTGTAACATGCATAAAAGTCATGCACTTCTGTGCATTCTCCAGGCACTATTTCATATTCTGGATGTCCTTTATATCAAATAATAATGGTATCATGGTTGGTTTGCATGCAACTTAAATAATTGACCAACACATGTACTAGGTAACTCTTACGTTGCTTAGACAGATGAGAAGAAATTACCTAGGTACACCTTTGTTGGGATTTCAACCAACCTTGGTTCGCAAGGTTGTTACTCCAGCTCTTCGGGTGATAGGCCACCCCCTTGATCAGTTGATCCATATTCTAAAAGTCCCTTTTGTTTTTTGGAAGAGAAAAGAACCAATCAACGTTGAAGGAACTATTTTCAGATACACCAATTCTAACGAGTTAAGCAGTTACTAATCCTCGTCAGAACGTACAAAACAGGCTCTACTTCCAACTATAGCAAGCTGTAAAAGTTGAACACAGCTAAGCATCTCTGGAAGTACAGTAAGAAACAAGGAGAGAATTTTCTCATTTTAAAAATAAAAAGTTGATGTATTTAGCCGAATCCTTTTTGAAGAATCCCTTGCAATTTCTGATAAAAAAGTGAGTTGCAACCCAACATTTGGTGAGACTATTTAGTCATTGTAGTTAAAGGAACTTACTACAAATAGCAGAGACTATAAAGGTCACAGTAAAAGACCTTAGTAAATAAAAGAACAAATTACATGAACAGAAACAACGTGGTAATAATGGATGCAACGATGAACATGAGATGCTAAATATTTCTAATTCCAAAAGGAAAAGCTGCTCAGTATTAAATGAGATGTTCCGCCAGCACCAAGACAACCTTACTGAACGTACTCGGAAAGTAAAAAGCCACAGCTGGCCATGAGAAAGTATGTGCAGCAAGCATCGACATTTTTCTACCATTAATTTAGTACCTTATCCAGAAAAAATATCTATCACTGCATACCGCCCAAATAAAAGAAGAACCTTAAGAGAAAGAAAAAATTCTTGGACAACATAGGTTATAGGTGCAACCAAGGAATTAAAAAACTTACCTATCTGTAAACATAAACAAAGAACTATAAAACACAAAATTTAGTGTGCATTCAATAATAGCTGGCCTGTGAATGTAAAACACAATGTCATTCCTACAATTTTACACACTGTTACACCTAATAATGATGAGCATGGGAAACACAAAGATCCAAACCTTAAAAGTAGTAAGATTGTGAAGCTCAGAGTGCCACTCTTCAGAAAGGGGATGCAAAACAAAATTTAGTATGCACTCAATAATAGCTGGCCTGTGAATGTAAAACATAATGTCATTCCTAAAACTTTACACATGTTTTACACTAAAGAGTGATTTCCATGGGAAACCAGAATTTCCAGACCTTAAAAGTAGTATGGTTGTGAAGCTCAAAATATCACTCTTCAGATAGGGGAAGAGCACCCTCAGACATGCATTTTAGCAAACTCCATACACAATTCGCGATCCCGTACATCTCCCCAGCCTCCCCATCCCTTGAAACCAGCCTGATATCCTGCCTGGTGCTCATATTTCCGAACTTCCCATTCTGGTTTGATATTTGCCACTTTATCAATTTCATCGACAACAATATTCACATTGCCATTGTCCATACAAGCTAGATTACGACTATGACCTTGATGCAAACCACATTTCCCAAAATGAACGGCACTGGTCCTAGACCCTCGTAATGTGTAAACTGGAGAACCAAATGAAGGATAAACTGTCGACCACATTGTTATATCCCAATTGTAATCATCAAAAGAGCAAAATCCTGCTGCCTTATTATGAATTTTCCTCCACACTGTCCGGTTAAATGCATAACCCACATTGCCCATCCTTTCTGCAACTAAAGATTCCCATCCCTCTCCCCTCGACTTCACTTCAGATGGCGCTAGATTGGCAGCATAACAGTCGGGACACTTTTTTGACTTCAACTCAGTAAGTAACTGCATATTGCGATATGCATTGGGATAAATGAAGTGGTCTTCTTCTATGAAGAGAATATGACCCGAGTGGTGACGAGTCTCCGTTAGCCCATCCCACACAGTATTCATCATCCACCACCAATGATGCTTCAACGAGACAATTGTCGGTGACCGGTGGTTTCCATACTGATCAGGAGTTCCCTCACAATGTTTCTCAGCTGGATCATCTTTATCTTTACAATCTCTAGGAGATACACCTGGAAAGCTATTGGAAAAGATGTGAGGTGAGTAAGGGGCAAATATTTGTTTCACTTGACAGAACTTGATCCCTTCCACAATCTTGTTCATCTCTTCAAAATATCCATCATGACTAACAATCAGCAGAGTCTCACTAATTCCTTCCACGCGAGAAAGGCTATCAATCACGATTTGAAGATACTGGGGCCGGTTATGAACATACAAAACAATAACTACACGATCTTTCGCTAACTTCGGATACAAATCCAAGTTTCTTGGAGGAATCTGATTTCTCTTATGCAAGCTAACAGACAACTCATTTTGCAAGAGGAGTTTCGGAATTTTCGCTTCAATAATTTCAATACTTTCAGTACTCTCATAAATGTCACTGTTTATCAAACTAGAAATTGTATTAGTCCTAAATAGAATCAAAATCAAAACTATTCCAAACACAGTTATCAATGCTAGAGATACTAAACGCCTAAAAACTGCATCTTTCATTCTTCCTTTTTTACATGAAGCCATAACTAAACTATCTCTATAACACACACACAAACAACTCTATCAAGAACAGGAAATGAATCCAACTTGTTAAAAGCTAAAATCTTTACAGCTATTACCAAAGAACTGACATTAAAACAGTAGCTTACAGATCAAAAAGGAGAATCAAGAACCTTCAAAGTTGGATTTTTTAGCACACCCAATGAAGAGATTTACAACCCCAACAGTAAAGAAGTTGAAGAATTTCAGATGTAGTGGTCAAAATAGACAAAGTCCATCAATATAAAAACAAGAAAACTAGAGGGGGGTTTTGAATTTTTTGACCAATTCCAAAGGGAGATAATATCAAAGATTGATCAAAACTATATGAAAAATCAAATTTTGGAGGCTCAGATTTATGGCAAAATATCCAAGAACAGTCAAAGGGTGCAATAAAGTCCAGTTCAGAAACGACTAATGAACTATCAAGAAGAGAAAAGTCTTGAGGACACAAAAGTAAAAGACCTAGATCTTTTGGGGGCTAATCTGGAGATATGACAGACTTTGGGTTCTTCAGTGGAAACTTCACAAAAGTACAAGAGGGTGGGGACTGGGAGGTGTTAATAATTGTAGTAGTTTTTAAGTTAACTAAAAGAGATCACATTATAAAGTTCATTTTCGACCCAATTGGATTTTTCTCTCTCCTCTCATATAAAATCGATTTTTTTTTTTATCTAAATACATAATTTATTTTATTATATTTTTTAAAATTTCTTACCATTTAAAAAAATTACAAAAAATTCTACTCTTTCATATTCCCGGAGACATTATTTCACGAGATGTATCGGGATATACGCGATGTATCGGGATATACGCGATATATCGGGACGTTGAGTGATGTATTCGAAATCGAGAAGTAATGTATCGAGACGTTGAGGGATGTATCTGAAATCGGGATGCGATGTATCAGGACGTTTTGGGATGTATCCGAATTCCACCAAATTTAAGAAATTTTTGTAATTTGAAAAAAAGTAGAGATATGATGTAATTAGCTCTTAGCACCGTATAATTTGTATAAAATTCCCTATAAAATATACTAGATATTGGTGATTTGTGTTGATGGATACTGATGGTTGATAATCTATCATGGTGATTGATGATGATGATCTTCGGTATAATAGATAGTTTATCTGATAATGAAGATTGGTGATTAGTGGTGGAGTCAGGAATTAAGTGAAGAATGTACAAAAATCTCATCTCAAGTGTGTTAAAGATTTACAAAATTAAATATACGCTCATAATATTGACAATAAACATATGTACAACACATAATTTTTTGACGAAGTGTACGCTAGATAACCCTTTTGTCTATGGCTTCGCCCATGTTGGTGATGATGATTAGCGGTGACAACTGGCAACATCTAAACTATGGTGATTTGAGGCAACGATGGTTATGGCTAAGAGTGGCAAAAATGAGTGAATCGAGTCGAATATGAGTCGATCAAAACGAGTTAATCAAAAATGGATAAAATACTCGACTCGACTCATATTTTAAATGGATAAAAACGGATTATCCAATGAATAATTTGGGTAATTGGGTACCCATATTATGAGTCTGGAGCCAAAAAGGTAAAAATATTGAGCAAAAATTTCAAAAGGACAACAAAAATAAAGTTCAAACTAAAAAAAATAACATTCGAACGGAAGGCAGATGTCGTGAAATGACATGTAGTGAGGCAGCGCAGCCTGCATGAGCCTTATTGTAAGGCGCATGAAGGTTGCGCCTTACTCTTTTTTTTTTTTTTTAAAGTTGGGGTAGTCCAAGTTGGCTGACTTAAAAGCTTCTAAGGAAAAAATAATCTCAATTGTTAAACATGATTAAATGACATGCAAACAAATTATAATTTCAACTTGAAAATAAAATAAAATCCTAAGTACTATATGAAATTAGACCTGCCACCTCCATGTTTTCCACCTCCTGAAGTGTGATTGTTCACCCACAAAATGCAAGTCTGTTTAAATAGTAAAAAATAAGAAAATAAATACATTAAATAAAAGAAAATGAACGTAAAAATGAGATAAAAATACAACAAAGATTTAAAAAAATTGTGTGTACAATACCAACAACAAAAACAAATACAAGCTAAGTCTGAGGAGAGTAAGATATATACAGACCTTATTCCTACTTTTATAAGATAGATAAGTTATTTCCTATGATTCTTTCGCACAAATGTGTAAACGAAACAAAATAAAAACAAAATAATGACAGCATGAATAGGAAGATAAACAAATTTGTGTATAAATACCATGAATGGATAACTTTGCATCATGAATTGATGTTCCAATGTAGAGAAGGACATTGTATTCATGTTAAACTTTGAAATGATGATTTTTTATTTATTTATTTATTGTAAAGCAATTAAAGAATATTGGAAGATATTTATAAGACAGTAAAATTATCATTATCATTATCATTATCATTCTTTATATGAAAACAAGATCCCGGATTTTCTTTATCCATGATAACTATATTATTTCCAACATTTATTATAGAGAAACATTGAGTATAACAATTGGTGTGGGAGTACAAAATCAGTCGATATTTAAAATTTATTAGTCAATTAATCTATATTCATGCATCATAAATTCATTAAAGAAATTTAACTCGTCATGCCAAGAAATTAATCATTTCAAATTAAAGGCTCGAACTTGATAAGTTTTATACGATCATGCTACTTCTTAAATGGGTAAAAATACTCGCACCGTGACATGCATGTGTATTTCAAATACACATTTTTCACTGATATGATTAAGTGATATGTTTGACGTAAAAATATTTTTAAAACATTTTTTACTTATGATGTAAAACTTGGATGTTTTTTTTGTTTTTTAAAGTTGAAATTATAATTTCCTTGCATGTCATTTAATCATGTTTAACAATTGACATTATTTTTTTCCTTAGAAGCTTTTAAGTCAGCCAACTTAGACTACCCCATTTTTTTTTAAAAAAAAAGGAAGGCGCAGCCTAACATGAGCCTTGTAGTCAAACTGTGCCTTACTACATGTAATTTCACAGCATTCAAATGTTGCCCTTTTAGTTTGAACCTTAGTTTTTACTGTTTTTTTAAAATTTTTGCTCAATTTTCCACCTTTTTAGCTCCGGACTCCCCATATTATAATAAAGATCTTGTTTAAAAGGTTTAAAAATAAAATGTTTTACCACACTCTTCACCCAAAAAAAAAAGTACTTTTTAAATTTATTTTTCTAATAAAATATTTTTTTTATTTCCACCTACCCTAACCCGCCCCTGCCACCCCACCTCCATGCCTATTTTTTTTATTTTTTTAAAAAATTAAATTTATTTTTAACTACCCCAACCCCCCCCCCCCCCTCCCACGACCCCGCCGCTATCCCAAATAAAAATGTAAAAGAAATTTAAGTTTTTTTATTTAAAAAAATTTAAGTTTTTATCACCCCACCCCTACCACCCGCCCCTATTCCAAAAAAAAAGTTAGTGTTTTTTTCAAAAAAAATAATTAATCACCCCACCCCCCTAACAGCCCCCCCCCCAACCCTCCATCCCCTTCCAAAAAGAAAGTTAATTTGTTTTTTTTAAAAGTATAGATTTGTTTCATTACCCCCCACCCACCCTATCTGACCACCTACATCGAAAAAATATATTAATATTTTTTTTTTCTTTTATGAATAAATATTTTTTATTCATTTTACCCATTTCATTATCCACTTATTAATGAGTGATATGAATATTATTCGTCTTTTATCTATTTTAAATAAATTGGATATTTAATTAATTTAAAATAAATAAATATGAGCAGAGACCATATAAATTACCATTTTGTCACCCTTGTTATGACAAATAATATGGTTGGTGAGTAGTACTAGTATTTGATAAATGATAGATAACGAATTCAGTTAGCAATAGAAGTAGATAGAGTAAATTTGAAATGTCATCTTTGTTAAAAATGAAATTTGATAGATAACAACTAGCTAATAATATCAATACTGTGTTATAAATCTTAACCATTTAAATTTATTCAAAGTCATAAATAGTATTTGATATTTTCTATAAAAAAAAACTTAATAATTGAGATTTAATTAAAATATTAAAATAAATCTATTCAATAATTAAAAAAAATAAAAAATTTATTTTAATGAGATCTGAATACTAAGATTCAAACTTTTATTGTGTAAATAAATGAATGGAAACAAACGAGGTTTAAATAAGTGATTGGTGAAGATGTATATACTCGTCAATATTATCACTTAATATGGAATTTGTTTTTATTATGAGCAAGTTATTGAAAAAATATCTACTTCAAATCAGAGGCGGATTTATGTAAATCGAAGAGATTGTGTCACGCCATTCGAGGGTTTCGATTGAAATTCTATATATACATGTATATCTGGTGCCAGTAGTTAAAGTTCAAGTTTACTACTTTAGGGATACAAGTTCAGAGTCAAATAAATTTTTAACTAAATCAATAGTATAAGTCGAAATTTTGTATTATCTTGCTTTGTACTAAAGATTTTTCCATAGATTACTATTCAAAGCAGTATGACACCCGAAAATTCAAAATCAATTTTGCCATAGGTTACTATTTAAAGGAGGGTGGTACCCGAAAATTTAAATTTTAAATCCGTCTTTGCTTCAATATTGTTGTTGGCTAAAGTAAAGTCATTTACATGTGCTCCCCCTTAATATTGAACCAAGTGTCATGATATTTTTCAAATAGTGAAGTTGAGTCATGAGACACTTGTTCTGAATTTGCTCTTCCTATTGATTTCTCCATCGACTCACACCCCATATAAATATTGGAAACTTATGTCTTCACAAGGGGAACGAATAATGATTGTGTAATTATTAACTAATTATATATTTTTTTTTTTTTATCAATTTATTAATTTTTTTATTGTTTTGATTTTATTGTTTCTACTCTTTTACAGAGAAAACTTGTTTATTCTTAATAGTATTTCTCATTGTCAAATATTTTTTTAGGACAATGCCAACGTGACTCAAGTATTACGTTGTATTTGATTATCAATAAATAGTATATTTGTTGTTGTATTTTCATCCTTTTTTTAAAAAAATAAATAGAAATTATAGCAAGCAATGCCTTTCGTAAAACTATTGATGATATTAATGTTGGTGTTGTCTTTTAACTATTTCGTTCCAATTATCTTGTTAGATATTTATGACGTTGCAAAATATAAGTTTGTAAATAGATATTATTTCAATTTCAAAGCTAATTATAGAACCTTCATGAGCCATCAGACCACTTTTTTTTTTATAAAAAAAGAACAAATAATATTTACAAAGAAGAAGCCCAAAACCATCAGATAATGAGAATACATTCACGATGAAAAATATAAAATAGCTAAAATTAGAAATATAATCAGGTCATTTGCTTAATTACGATTCGTAGCTACATGTTAAAAGGGGGGAGAGGCGAGCGAGATTGGGAGAGGGAAGAGAGAGATGAGCGAGGCAAATAGTATTTGTATATCTGCTGGATAATTATATATATATATCACTAGTATGTATATGTATCAATGATTGTATATGTATATCTGATGGATTGTACATGTAATTAGTATGTATATGTATCAACGAATATAATTGTTTTAACGAATGCTGTTTGTATCAATAAATAAACTGTATCAGCGAATACAATTGTATCAAGTTCAATATTTGTATTTGTATATTGATTGTTATTATTTGTTTGAATATTGTATCAATGAATACATATGTATTTGTATTTTGTATCACTGAAAATAATCTGTATAGTTGTGTATTTGTATAATTGATTGTTATAATTTATATTTGTATCGAAAGATAAGAGACAGATACAAAGAGAGGAGGGAGAGAGAAAATAGCTACAAATTATAATTCTTTCAAACTATAGTGGTTACATATCACATAGTTGCCCTACAGATATTCATAAGCATCACATGAAGATGGGAAAGATTCAGATGCTTACTTCTGAAATGATTGTCAAAACAACAAAAAAGCACTTGCATCATCATGTAGTAGAGACCTTTGTTACCTTTTCTTACCTAGATCATCTTTCGTATTCAAAATGAATCCATTGGCAGATTCCTTGACTTCCAACTCCAGAAAATTTCGGATGTGTTTTCACTTTTTAAAGTTTTTCAAGGACTTATAAAGTACTGCTGTCACATATTTGTTTCGGAATCTATGTGTTGAATTTAGTACCACCATTGATTGACTGCTACGAGTTTTCTGTATGTAAAGATGGTTCAATACTGCTGGTAATGGCTTCTGAAATGTCTCCACACTACCAGCAGATGAAGACGGTTGGTCCAGGGGTGTCTGTTGTAACAGAGGAGGCAAATCAGGTAGTTTTTCGTTAAAATCTTCTGAACTGAAAGGTGCATTGCTGTAGCTTGACTCAGGGGAAGGAGGTGCTTCTGACCAATTGGCGTTGTTTAGGACCTCTGGAATAATATCCTGCATAGCATATGAGTTGAAAGTAGAATCATTATGTTGATCATAGGAAATGATAATGACATGACAGGGTAATAGCCAGAGACGATTAACATGCTCCTCATAGACTATTGTCCTTGAGGCTTCATCATATGAAGCAAGAAGTAGAACCTTCAGGTTCAGGCTTCATCATAGAGAATGGCAGTGACCAAATTGTCTTCTTGTATTTTCTTAAGGAAACACTACGAATGATCTAAATCTGAAAGAACTCCGGTGTTCGAGCATTGCAACAGTATGGTTGTGCAATGCCATTTCTAGTGTCGCGTGCACTAACAGCACCTTAGATCTTAGTATTAGGGACTGAGAAACAAGGTTACATAGTCCTGTGAAAATGGAAATCCTCATTATTCTACAGTAGTAAAGCTTTCACTTTTTTAAGAGTGAGGCATGTAAATAACATAAAGTCAGAGAGGATTAAACAAAGGTTTTTCAAAGTAAAGGATTACAAGATTCGACAAGATACCGAGAAGGAAAAGAAAAGGAAACAACAGACAATGACATAAAGCCACAGCTAATGCCTTTACTTGGCCCCTGTGATCAAACTCTCTTTCAAGAGATTAATTAGTCAATTATATTCATTATCACCTTTTTGAAAACCAAAACTCTCAATAACAGATCTACAGGTGAATCCTATGCAATTTTAAGCAGTATATATCCCAGATGATACCATCATATATTAGCATCCTATGACAACAATGCAACTATCCAGTCAATCTATTTTTCTGGTCTACATGTGAGTGGTATACTTGTGGGATTACACTAGATATGTTGTTCTTGTACATGATAATGACCATTCTTACATTAGATGGTGAATTTTTTCTATGACCGTTGAAAAGATTGGAGGGCACAAGGCTGAAAGTACAAAACTTATTAGGCCTCGAAACAGGTAATGAATAGGTGCATCAGATGATGACAAGATCTGGATTCAAGTAGCAGCATTGTAACCTTATCTTCAGCTACTTGTTTCAACTTCAGACCTTATCTCAGTATCTCAATCTAGTCACTGCCTGACAGGACTATTTACAACTTTTTCCCCTTATATATAATAGCATATAAAGAATTTATGCTTTCATAACTAACGTCTCGCCAGTCATATTGACACAATGCATCATTTTATTATGCCATATACGACAAGGAGATCAAATGAATCACAATGAGTATCCAATGTTGAGAGCTAAAATCAGAATGGTTCACAAAAGATTACCTGCAAGTCCAAGACATTGAACACATTACCCGTATCATCACGTTCACATGGCAAATCTGGAGCATATCTCCATTGTCCATCTACAATAAACCGGTAATGATACACGCCTGATGGCAACACCTTCATGACAGTGAAGTCTTTGTCTGTTCTTTGTAGGAAATCTCTATTGTAAAAAAAGTGAAATCACTTTGTAAACAAGCTTACGGGACAGAATACAACAAAAGAAAGAAGAATCAAGCAGACATACTTTGTCTTCCAGCCATCCCATGATCCCTCAATAGCAACTTCATGTCCCCCATGACTCCATGTGATCATTGTTGGTATCCCATTTTCACAAGGCATATCTCCATACTCCATTGTCTTTTGCACTATGTTACCACTTTGAATTTGCATTAATATTTCATCAGGCCTTTGTAAGGGGAAAATTGGAACCTGCAGAATAGAGTTTCTATAAAGATGAATAGTTGGAATCTAACTGAACATAGAGGAAAGTTTCAATACTTGAATTCTACTAAAAGTTCCACTGAGGAATTGAAACAAGTGAGCTGTAAAAAAAAAGGGGCATATATTTATGCTTCACATTTATTATGTCAGTTGGTCCCCCTCTACATTATGTGACTTACAAATGGCCAAATGATCTTCTTTTGAGTCCATTAACATACCAGACACAACACATTAACCCCACAAAATTTGTACAACAGGCAGGAATCTTATACTACTGCCACTTTAATCTCCCAACTCCAAAAGTAACTTACTCCACTTCAGGCAAAAACCACCTACCAAATATATTCTTCACATAACACAATTATAGTTCAAGAAGAGCTTTAAACAATTTAAGCATTCCCTTCTAAAGTATACTGCCAAAAAGTTGGATAAAAAGATCAACAATACTTATAGAAGACTTGATTTTCTTGAAACAGATATATATACATATAACACACCTTCACTCCAAATAAAAGAATACCAATGACTTACCATAACACAAGGTTGAATAGGTAAGTTATGGTAACTAGGTCTAACTCAATGTAAAACTAGCTCATGAGGTGAAGATTGTCTACGCCTATATACGCAAACCACCAGTCCATTCCCCAATAAATGTGGGATTCTAGCCACTCTAACACCCCCTCCAGGCTAGGCCCAACTGAAGCGTGGATCGAAAGCCCAAATGGATATGGATCAGACTCTGATACCATATAAAGATATGACTACAACAACAATATACTCAGTGAAATTCCACAAGTGAGTTCTAGGGAGGGTGAATGTACGTAGACCTTATCACTACCTCGTGAAGGCAGAGAGGTTGTTTCCGAAAGACACTCGCAACAAATCCATATACAAAGAAGAAGGAGACACTGAAAAGAATATAACAAGTAACAAGGAAACGGTGCAAAGTCTACGATGAATATATGACACTTGAGCCTAGTTCAACCCCAAAAGTTTTGCTCATAAGGGATTTTGCCCAAGTCTATATAAGCAAACCACCCGTCCATTCCGCTACCAATGTGGTGGGGTGCTAACCCACTCTAACAAAATAAACAAAAAAATTGTATCTTGATAATGCCAATCTAACTGACATAAAAATATACTATAATACTTGTTTTGTTTTTTCACTCCTCTTACCTGTGGAGTGAAAACCAAAGGAGAGTGATGATAAGCTTTAGGACTATGAGGAGGAGACTGAACCATGGAATCTGGAAACAAACCATACTCCATATATTCCTCCTCTCCATGTTCTTGATTCTTGATTCCAGAGCTCTCTGCACTTTCTCCTTCTTTCTTCTTCCCACTCACATTCCCCATTACTGCATAATACAAAAACCCCACTTCATATCTCAAACAAAATCATCTAAATTCCATATCTAAACCTCAAAAAAACACATAAAAATCAAAACTTTCCTAATATTACATATACACAAAGACTAAAAAACAGAAAAGAAAAGGTAAGCCATGCCAGTTAAAGAAAGTAATAAACCTAGAAATACAGAGAGAGATGAAGGATTTGGTAACTTACCCATTATAATTTTACCTTTATATATATGTGTGTAAAAATTTAGAGGAACCCCAGAAAGCAAATCAAGAATTTTAACTCAAAGGGCAGGTAACATGATTTCTGCAGCTTTGTGTAATTGATTGATGGAAAGCTTTTTTTGTCATTTTTCTCTCTTTCTCTTTCTACTTCAACTGCTACTCTTTGTAATGAATAAAGAAAAGAAAAGAAAAGAAAAGGCAACTGAAATAATGGGGAAAAAAGTGTTTTTATTCTCCAATGAGTTTGGAAGATACTTTGGTAGACTAATGATGCTTTGTTTAAATAAAGGAATGTTCCATTATTTTGGAAAAAAGTTTCATCAGTTTTTTACTTTATATATTACACTAATAAGTACTTCATGCACCTACCAATCTCATCTTGCAAACTGCACATTATATACTTTATGTTAAATTACTTTTTTCTCCTTCAAACTTTGAGGTGGGACGTTCAAAATCGAATCGAAATCGATAACTTGAATAGATATAAGTTGTTGGTTTTATCGATAATGGGTTATTAGTTTAGCAGTTCAAGTAATGGTTTTGATTTTTTTAAAATTATTGGGTTATTGGTTCTTAACGGTTTGAGGTTATTTAACAGACAACATGATAGTAAATTAAATAATTATATTTATATTATTTAGTATATAAAGTCCTTTATTTAGAGTTCAGTTTCATATTTTTATTTCTGACTTTCTTAAACTCTCGATTATTCAACAATTTGAGTGTGTTTGCTTTTGAGTAATATGCAATCAGTCAATTCATGTGCATGGTTCATTTGGATTGTCACCTTGTTTATAATTGATTTTCAATGATTTTCTTTTTGTATCAAATCTTAACGGTTAAATCGATTTCCTGAATCAATAACCGATAAGTCAATATCTTAATGATTCTATAACGGTTTAACATGTTTACAAATCAATAAGTGATAAATCGAACCGATAAACTTTAAAACAGAACAGAATCGACCGATACACAATCCTACTCTAAAGTTTTAAAATTTGAGGTATTCATGTGGAAAACATTTGGGTGCCATCTAACCTGTGACGCAGACAGGAATTTAGCAAAAAGTATGCAAATTTTCTTCTCAATTATGTTAAGAATATGTAAATATAACTAACATTTAATTTTTGTACATCATATAATTTTTTGACGGATGCACTAGACCACTTTTCCCTAAGGTGGCTCCACCTATGGATCTAGCCATCTAGGCATCTAGCTAGCTAGTCCTTGCTATAGTTTTAGTATAACTATTGAGATTAACTTTTTAATAAATGTACTTTAATTCCATGATTAGCGATTTATGTTAGTTCCTAAGCATGCATAAAGTAATATTAGTCACTAAATCGACGTTATGCGTTTTTATTAGTCACTTTGCATTATTCTTATCTCGAGTTAAAGTTTTTAGCGGAATGAATGAGATTCTTTCATTTCTAATTAAAGATTTTAAGTTCTTATTTAGTTTCTTAAAAGGAAGCATTGGCAAAGCTAATTAGCGTGTTGAAATGGTATAATCTATCGTTGAAAAATTATATTATATAAATGTAGATTTGACGAGGCCAAAATTCAGACTTTTTTTTAAAACTTTAATATGTTATCTTAAGTTAAAATATTTTATATTGTCAATATATAAAATTTAATTACGTTTTTTTAAGCTTCTTTTCACGTATTTCCGGAAGATAGTGGGAAACAAAGTTTGGAAAGGGACATTGTCGGTTCATATTATAGGATATTTTTAATTTTTATATTTAATTCAAAATAAATATTTTTTTATATAATTAAGAAGCTATTAATATTTATATTTTAATATTTATTCTCATTTAGATAACTGGATTTTACATGCTTAAAGAAATTAGTATTTCTAAAGATATTTTTATTGAATCGGTGAGTAAAAGAAAAAAATATTAGTAGTATTTTCATACGAATTTTTTTAGAAAGTTTCACAGTATTTCAGTGAGATTCTGTTTCAAAAATCATGTGTTATTTCAGTGAACTGATTTAATGAGTAGAAAAATTATATTTTATAATACAAAGTTTCTATTAATTCGCGATGAAAAAAAAACCTCTATTTCTAATATTGTTTATAGTTAAATATAGTTCTAATAGTCTTGTAGCTTAGAGATATTTATTTAAATTATAATTAATAGTAGCACTCATAATACAACTTGTTGTCAAAAGGTTTCAAGAATCTTTTCTTGTACGATTTTTTTTGTCATTTTTTAAATTCAAGACAAGAAAATGTTTAGTTAACTAACGAGTCACGGTTGGTGCACACAATTATATATGGTGACCCTGGATCCTCTATTATTTGATTAAAATCAACTACGTGATAGTGCGACAAATCTACAATATTTTGATGTGTATTTGACGAATCGAATAATTTTTTTTAGATTCTATATTTATACTAGGAAATTCAGTAGAGATATGTAAGAGTTACTATCTAATTGCGAACTAATCAATAACTAAAACGAATTTTAGATTCAATAACAACTTGACACTTGGATTATAATGACCAAATAAAATATTTTAGATGCTAAATAACTTGTTAATGAATGCAATAAGAAATAAAAGATAAAGAACAGCAAATTAGTAAGTAATGAGTAGAAGAAATCAAGTAATTATTCTTATTAAAGTAGTTTCTAATGAAATTGTAGTGAGACTTCCAACAAAATTTTCTTCATACCCAGGATTCGAATTCGAAATCTGGGTGAAGCAGTCTCACCACTGCACCACAACCCATGTTGGTACGTTGGACACAAATAAACTTCGATTGACATGTGTTATTTTTCGATTTGTACAATTGTCAAGTCTCTATTTTGACCCATACAATTGATGAAAAAAAAACCATATTTGAGAGGTTGGAAAAGGGAGTATATACATAAGGACAAGAGTGCTTACATATAATAGCCAAAAATAGCTAAGTGTGATACTAACTAGCTATGCCACCATGAACTATAAACATCACAAGTCTCCATGTGAAACCCTAGGGATCGGTCTACATATATATAGACTACTATAGAGCTCTATCATTATTATTTTTTCGATTTAATCTTTGAGAATTCAAAATTCATTAATTCGATTAATTTGAAGCTATGTCTAATGGAAAATGTTATTATATATCATCTTAAATCCTATCGATTATGTATAAATAATACACCGTTATGGATGTACAACTTTGTGACAAGTCTTACAAAGCGGTAATTCAAGTCTCGGTTGTATCATGTCAACTTTCACATAGTTCTCGAATAAACTTAGTGAGAGAGCGAAGCGCTCATCACTAAAAAGTTTTTCATTAATATATATCAAGATTTATACATGAGATATATACATGTGGTTAATGATGTAACAGTTTCACCCATACGTCCATACCTATACCTGGGTGTGTTTGGTATGGAGGAAAACGAAAAATATTTTCTTGGAAAATAAGTTGATTTTTGATTATTTTTTTTTATGTTTGGTTGTTGATTAGAAAATATTTTCTAGCGTGTGGTTGGTGAATGAAAAACATTTTTCAGAAAATATCTTTATTTTTGTATAGAGTAGAAAATACTTTTTAGAAAAATAGTTCTGACTCGAAAACTAACCCCGATAATCGATCTAGGACCCGAATCCGACAACTGAACTAGGACACGACCTCGATGAACAATCCAAAATCCGACTCTGAGATCCGACCCATGACCTGACCCTGCCTTTATGTAAAACCTTGTATCCTAGACAGACCAAATTGCAGATTTGAGAAGCAGGTGCCACCTACGGGCACCACCTACGGACCGTAGGGTGACCCACGGTCCGTCCTGGTGGTCCGTGGTTCACCACCTGGAGCCCTTCCCAGAAAAGCCCAGAAAAATTATTCTAAGTCCAGACTTACGCCAGGACCTACGGACCGTAGGTCAGACCACGGTCCGTGGTCCAGGGCCGTAGGTCGGACCCCAGATTTCTAGCCCAGAACTCTAGAAAATTCAGCCAAGGCATGACCCACGGCCAGGACCTACGGACCGTAGCTCGGACCACGGTCCGTGGTCTAGGTCCGTGGATCGTGGCCTTCAGGTCCAAGCCCCAGACGCCAGTCGACAGACGACCAGCACGGACCGTCGGTCCAGCCACGGTCTATCGGTCTGGTCCGTCAGTTGGTCCGACAGCAGTTATGTTAGGGGTTTTTTGGTCTTTTCCTTATGTGTTGGACCCCTAAACTACGTCGTTTGACCCCTAAACTACGTAGTTTTGGTTAGTTTAAGCCTAGTAACTTAATTAAAACTTACCCTAGTCAATTTATTCTAAAAAGTTTAACAAACTCAGAGCAAAAGAGGAGAAAGAGTTGACCAGCCCTAGTCCAAGAACGCATCGAGTTTTCTTCAGTTCCAGCTTCGAAATCGAAAGATTTCTCCGTAGAATTCATCACCAGGTATGTGGAATTTCACTAGTGGGTTTCTTTCCCCCATTAGGTTCCTAGAATTCAGTCAGAATCTTTGTTCCCTTGATATTATCTAGACCAAGAGTTTCTTGCATGTTAGAAATTGTTGGGTTTTAGCTGTTAGAATGATCCAAATCAGATTATCATGTTGTTGCTCAGTTTCTTGCATGAAATTCAGAACTCTAGCTATGTAGTTCCTTTAGTTCATGAATTACACATGTTAGGCCAGCTATTTCAGTTATATACATACTTCAGTTTACGAATGTCATATTATCAGATATAATTATTGCATTCTCAGAGTATGCATGTCAGAACATCGAGCTATCCATATTTTATAGCATTCAGTCATAATGTGTTAATTTCATAATCAATTGGGAGTAGTTTAATACCGAGTGGACTAGGGTTCCAGCGTACCCTCATAGTCCCAGAACTACGTGCCCCGTAGGTTGTAAGTCCCCTCTGTGGGCATCATTTTAGTGATCACGCCAGTCATGCCTCTATACCTCTGGCAGGGTATATTAGGTCCTCTCAATGGTTCCTTTGCTTTTAGTCTTAGTTTCAGTTTTTGCTAGATTTAGCTGGGGGCATGTCCCAGTATTTCTAGTCAGTTAGAGGCTTTATTTCAAACATAGTTAGAATCAGCTTTAGTATTTGAGTTTGACTTTTCAATTGTTGTTAAACTCTCCGCATTTATATATTCAGATGTAGTATGGGTATTTCCCGTCATTTCAGATTTATCTTATGATTAGCTTCCGCATAGTGTTTATTGATTCAGTTCTCTTTAAGTATGCTTATTTTATGCCAGCAGGGTTAGCTTGGGGTCACTCTTGATACTAGGTCCCGTGTCCGCGTCCTGGGGGTAGCTCGGGGCGTGACAAACTTGGTATCAGAGCATTAGGTTTAAGTGTCCTAGGATGTCTGAAAAGCCGCACTAAGTAGAGTCCTCTTCATGGGTGTGAAGTGCACCACATCTAATGAGGGGGAAGCTAAGAAGTATTTTAGAAAAGCCTCACTTTCTTGATATTCTTATCGTGCGTTGGTATGATCTCTCTCTAACTCATTGTTATACGTTTCAGATCATGCCTCCTCGTAGAGCTAACGTAAGGAATGCTAACGCAACTCCTCCAGTCCCAGATCAAGAAGTTTCGAATGCAGAGTTTCGGAATGCTATCCAACTTTTGGCTCAGAGTGTGACTAACCAGAACAACCAACAGGTTTCAATTCCTGCAAATGCTAATGTTGGGTCAGCTAGAGTTCATGATTTTGTTAGGATGAATCCGCCTGAGTTCTTAGGATCGCAGATTGGTGAGGATCCCCAAAACTTCATAGATGAGGTCAAGAATATCTTTGGAGTGATGCAAGTGACAGGTAATAATAGGGTAGAGTTGGCATCCTATCAGCTTAAGGATGTAGCTCATATCTGGTATACTCAATGGAAAGATAATAGGGGTACAGATGCAGCTCCTATCACTTGGGAATGCTTTAGTGAGACTTTTCTAAACAGGTTCTTCCCAAGAGAGTTGAGGGAGGCAAGAGCTCAGGAGTTCATGAATTTGAGACAAGGTAACATGACAGTCCAAGAGTACGGACTCAAGTTCACCTAACTTATGCTCCTCACATGGTTGCCGATTCCAGGGCTCAAATGAATAAATTTCTATATGGAGTGTCAGACTTAGTGAAAACAGAGTGCAGAAATGCTATGTTGCTGGAAAATATGAACATCTCTAGGCTTATGACTCATGCTCAGCAGGTTGAGAGAGATAACCTTAAGGAAATAGCTAAGGACAACAAGAAAGCTAGAACATGTGACAATGAGTACTCTCAACAGAAATCGGGTGGTGGAAATCGCTCTCAGTTTCAGCAGAAATCTTCAGCTCCGGCACTTTCATCAGCTAGTGTTCCATCCTCCAGGTTCCGACAGGATCTGAAAGGCTCTAAGTCTCAGGGGAGTGTTTCAGGTACCAGAACCTACCCAACTTATCCTAAGTGTGGTAAGAACCATCCGAGCGAGTGTCTTGCAGGAAAGGAATGATGTTTTGGGTGTGGTCAGTCTGTCACAGGTTGAGAGATTGTCCTTCTTCTAAGAAGGGTCAATGAGGTAATAATTGTCACGCCCCGAGCCTACACCCTGGGCGGGATTGGCACTCGAGAACCATTGCTGGCCCCAAGCGAACCCTTGGCCTGGCTTACTTACTCAGCGGAAATCTTAAACACAAGAAATAGTCTCAAAGGATGACTCATGCAAATGTCTTTAAGAAATATTAAACTTAACCAAAATGGCAACTCCAGTCTCAGCCATTAAAATAGGAAATAGAAAACTCAAGAACTAACATATGACTGTCTATGAAGCCTCTAAACAACTGAGATGGATGTCGGGACAAGACC